>BGNK01002968.1:4290-86175 GCA_003297005.1 Symbiodinium sp. clade A Y106 | reverse complement strand
GGGGCTCTTTAGCACAATGGCCACGGACATAGCATGTTCGTCTTCGGCCATGTGAACCCCAATGGCTAGTAGGTACTAGCGGAAACACCTACGATGTTTCCTAGCAAACACCTTCGATGCTTTGACTAGCCGAAACACCTTCGATGTTTCACCGAGGAAGTATAGCGCTAGCATACACGGTCGTACCTCGTACCTCGGCACGAGTGCGGGTGCATGGTGATCTTCCTGGCGGCGCCACCGTGCCACCGCGACCCCGTGCTGACCGACGCAGCGGATTTTGGCTGGATCGGCAGGGCCGGGCTGTTCCTGGGCTGGGAGGAGCTCAGCAGAGACGCGTCGACCGACATGGGCGCTGCACCGGCACTGGTTCGAGTCGGTAGCCGACCGGCGCCCAGAGGGGAAAGATCACGTCGGATGCCCAACAGCGGTGGTCGGCCGGCGGGCGCCACTTTGCACCTTGGCCTATAGCTATATACGCCAGAGACGCGACGCTGTCCGACGACCAGGGACCGTGCACATCCTCACTCCGGCGGCAACCACCACGACCAGGTCCACGGCGTGGCTGAGCTTGGTGGCGTCGAAAGCGCCGTTGGTGTCCGTCCCGTTGTGATCAGGGGGGCCAGCTCGTCGAGGTCGAAGGCCTGGTTGAGCTGGAGCCAGGAAGGCCTGTGTCTTGGCGACCCGCCGAAGCCCCGCCACGACTGGCATGTGGAGCTTGTTCTCCTGTGCCACAGGACCGCATCGAGGTAGAGCCCTGCGGCGGCCCCGTCGAGGCGACGGTGGCCGGCGGCACCGGGGCCAGGATGTGCAGAAGGACTGACTCCGGCACGCCGTGCTGCAACAGCTGTGGAAAGGAGTTCCTCACCGCCGGTGCGTTGATAGGTAACCACATGTGCCGACCCGCCGGCCGCCACCACTTCTCTGAATCTGAAGAAGTCGCCTACCGTGGGCGTCGAATTTGTCGCCGCCGTGCTGTCTGCCATGGTCGCTGGTTCCTCCTGTGGCGTCGTGACCTCGAGCCAGAGCAAAAAGGGCTGCGGGAAAGCAGAAAAGGCAACGACGACGACCGACCCGAACGCAGAGAGAGAGAGAGAGAGCGAGAGAGAGAGAGAGAGAAGTCGACACGCGACCGACGAGGCTTCAGAGGAGACCCTTCTTTTTAGCGCGACGGGTGTCGCCAAAATAGCGCTAGACGGTGAACCGTCGGAAGATAAAGAATCACGACCGGTCGGAGGCAACGCCCAACGCCGAGGGCGTCGGGGTCGTCGACCTGGTCGGTGAAGGAGCACTGTGGCGACGTGCAGGGGTGCGCACGCCAGCCCGCCACACGTGTTGGCTCAGCCATGGGATGCGGAGGCCCCTGATACTCGCCGGGAGCGCCGTGGTATAACATCTGCCATGGCTCTGGCGGTGGGGCTGTCGAGCCCGCCGGCTGAGGCTGCCCTGCTGTTGGCTGCCGCCGACTCCGCCTCCATGGCCGCCAGGGTGAAGAAGGGCCTGGTCGTCGGGTCCGCCCCGTTGGGAGGTGGCGTCTTCGGTGTCGTCGTTGGCTGCAAAGGAGCCCGCCGACGCCGCCCTGGCCGGGAAGAAAGCCGTCAGTGCTGGTTGACCTCCTGCGTCGATGGCATAGTCGCCGGTGGCACCATGGAAATCACCTCGACAAACTCCATCAACGCCGTCCTGTCTTCCATCCCGATCTGCGCCGCCAGCGGAGCCCACGCCGCCCAGCCGCCGCGCCGACCCTCACGGAGCACGTGCACAAACTGCTGCACTGCCACATGGATGCCCACGTCGGGCTGCCGCTCCGTCGGCACATGAGGGGGCGCCTTGCGGGGCATCGGGGCTTTCACGGGAAGATCAGACGCCATGGCGTCGTTGAAAAAGGACGTCGAGCCAGAAGTGCTGCCAACGTTCGTCGTTAGCGGTTGTTACTGCACACACACACACGTGTGTTTCACAACAACTTTAACCTGGTGAATCGGTGGCTCTGCCTTACAAAGGCGGCTGACCTTCCTCGCTGTGAGAATCTGGTTAAGAAGGGTTTCGGAAGTGCTTGATGGTACGGGCACTGTCTCACGGAAGCCGACGACAGCCGTCGGCCCATCCCAGTATTCAAGCCATGCCGAGGCTGCTCTTTCTGCTTGATTGCCTCCGCAGAATGCGAGTTACAGAGAGAAGACCAGAGCAGGGAAAGGAATTGAAGGCCTCCCACTGCTTCTGAACCGTCTCCAGTCTTTTTCGTAGTGTCCTTTAGTAAGTCTATGCAGCTGTGCAGATGTGGGTCGCAAGTGGTTCCGACGCACAGGAAGGCAGAGTAGACTCATGGCCGAGATGGAGACGACATGTAATGGTTCTGCTCTGCCACTTCATCCGCGACTTTCTGGACCTTGGAGTCTCTGAACATGCGCAAGCCTTGGCAGCTCGAGGCGTTCTCGGTGCCGCACCCAGTCTGAGGCGGGACCGTCTTGCCCACCGGTCTCAATGGTGCCACTGTGCAGTGCTTTGACCTCGGCTAGCGAAGCTGTCGGCTGCACTGTCGCAGAAAGCATCTCCCCCTCACAGATGCATTCGGGCTCTTGGGCTGCGGCTGTGTCTGTCACCTGCACATGCACGGACTACCGATGCACTCTGTGCTTTGCCCGCAAGTAATCAATCAATAGCCACGTGCTAGACATCCGCGTTGCCTGATCCAACGCTAATTTGCAGGAGAGTGCCATTTTCATGCACCTGCAGCCGCCGGGGACCGAAGCTAACTTCATCTTACTTAAATGCAAACCTTTGCGCGAGGTGCACAACGCATGTGCTTGCAGCCTAGGACGATATGTTGCATTCCGTAATGCGGCATCTTCGACAGGGGCACTGACCGCTTGCTCTGAGAGGCTGCTTGATCGTCCATTTGGACCTGCCAAGAACACATCGGGTCCTGAGGATCTGACGATCTGAGCCCATCTCCCTCCCGACTCTTCTAGCATGGCAAGGTTTCGCTTGTCGTGCCTGGAAGTGGCACTCCTGGAACAAGACCTTGAGCTGCTCCTGACGAGAAATCCATACACAATGAGTTCGAAGTTCACATTGCTTCAATGCATCGATCGAGGGACCATTGCAGAAGGCATTAGTGGGCTGAGGAGGCAGCGTTGCACATGGAAGGGAACTTCTCCTCGGTCAACAAGCAAGGCTGTTCGGGAAGAGGGAACCCTTTCGACAAACTGCATCCACAGATGGGGGAAAGTGCCAAGGAGGAAGGCGGGATTGAGAACAACTCCGTTGCGCTCCGAAACCCCGATCCCACCGATCCGATGGTCCTGCATGCAACTGCTTAACCGTCTCGGCTGGTTGGCGCTGAGGCGCTTGAGTTTCGCTTCTTTCTCGACATCGAGCTACTTGGCAGTGAGATGTTTCGCGGTGCGAAGTCGGTGCCCCATGCTCTCTGAACACACGTGCTTTCTTCATCCTGCCCAAACGTGCGGTAGAAGGCCTCCGAGCACTTTGCTCTGGGGCTGACTTTCGGAGCTCATCCCAGGATGACAGTCTCTGCTAGACTAGGTTACTAGATCCTTCGATTCGTTCGACGGCATTTAAAGTCTGGCATTTCGGGTGCTGGGCAGCGCTTCAGGTCCGAAATTCCAACCGGTCGAAGTGCGTTTCACGACATGCAGATACGCCCTAAACCCTGAAACGCTCCCATTGTGCATGGAAAGCCGTGGCCGAAACCTGCCCCCAGCCCCGGCCAAGCACTTGAAACGTTTATGAGGCGTAAGACTCCCCTTTCGATTCGGAACGCTGCTGATGGCAAGCATTTACTATGGCCAGTGAAATCCCACTCATTTCAGCCACGTTGCTTGCAGGTCTTCACGTCGGATCTCAGCTGGCAGCTCCTCTAAAGCCTGCAATCATCAACATGAGCAGTTGCAGTGTCAGATACTTGGACAACAACTTAAAACGCCTGCAGCAGTGTTGCACTCTTCACCCAGACCCGTCGGTACCAGAGCTGCAAAAGCATTCGCCAGAGTGTGAGCCACCTTGAAAGAAGCGTAGTCAAGTGCATGCCACTTTTCAACCTCCGAACGTTCCGAGATGTTCCGAGGTGCGGACGCCGTCTCACTCTTGCCAGTCTCCCTCCGAATCGAGCCGTAGACATCCAAAATGATGGCCAGGACCTGGCACTACGCAGCTGGCATGAGGTCCGCAAAATCAGGAAAAGCACCAAGGCTCCCACCAAATTCAACATGACCACATTTAGCAACACCATGAAAGTCCACATCCAGAACATCGTGGTGAAGTAATTCCTTAGGAAGCTACTGCTTGAGACCAGGAGTGATGCTATCTTTAACTGGGGCCATAGCTCTTCCGAATAGTAGGGCCAATCATACCTGGCGGTTCAATGGCGTCGACCCTGAGTAACCCTTGCACTGCTCTGCTCGCGAACTTGCGTTAATCCAGCCAGCCATGCTCTCCCTCAATCATCAGCTTGAAGCAGTAGCCGATCGAAGCGTCCAAAGTCGCGAACTCCTCGTTCCAGTATCAGTGAGAACCGACGGATGCTTTCCCCAACACAAATACGCCATCCTCCATCCTTCGGCCGAAGATGAAGCACCCGGCCCTTCAGCTGACTCAACTCAAACTTTGTCCAGTGGGTTGACTCTGCGGTGTGCTCGCGAAGCTGAGGCCGGCACAGAGCGTAAGCCTCGGTCGCGTCGGCTGGTTTGGTGGGGAAAGTACAAGCATCTCGAATTGAACTATGGAGACACTATGGGACGTCAAGGCTCGGACCAGCCATGTCGGTGCTAAAACTACCAGGAAGTGGACAATGTCGAAGGCGCTGACCTATTCCCCCGCTCAAATTTCAAAAAAAACAACACGTCTTGGATTCAAGGATTCTATGCGGGGCAATACATGTCTCCACATCTGCATACGAGCAGAGGCTGCACAGTAAGGAAGCCTGCAGGATAAACTAAGCACGACCAGCTGGCTCAGCACCTAAACTCTCGTGTGTTTAGGGCGTCTCAACGCAGCCACTGGCAGCCTCCAACGTCTTGGTCACCACGGCTAGTCGTGGCTGCGCTCCAAAGGCGGTGAAGAAGCGCACCATGAGAAGCAAGCAGTACCTGATTACGAAAGAAGTCGTTGTTCCACGGCTGGCTGCACCGCAACACTCCTGTTGCTTCTCCTGCACCATCCCTAGCTGGAACACTCAGGATGTGGCAGACCGGTAACCACCCGGAAGTTGACCACGAACCAGCTCATTTGCTCTACCTCGATTAACAGCAACGCTCGTACAGCTTTGGCTCATGGATGCTCAGGCCACAAGGCCTCATTCAGCAGCGCGATGCCGGTGCTAGTGTCTGCAGGAAGATCCTTCCAGCTGCAGAGTTGAATCTACCTCCGGCAATGCTGCCTGCGGCATCCCGAAACTGGAATGCCACACTATTTGCATTCCTGCTTGCGCAAGGATTCAACTGCTGCCAACAACGGCTCCTCTTCTGCATTTGCAACCACTGCTTTGTATGCCGACACAACATCTTCGCCTAAGCTGCCACGACATCCATTACGAATTTGTCACGCTCCGTGATGCAACAATACGGCATGCTACAGAGCAAGATGTTCTGCGCCAAAACTGAGGCCTCAAACGCAAAAACATTTCATACCCGTAGCCGATAAGGACAGCAGCGCCACCAACTCGGTTTCAGTTGGTTTGAGAGTCTAGCAGTAATCCGAAAAGCATGCCACCATCTTCGCTGAGATCGGAACAGATAGTGAGCCATTGCAACAGGGTCCACCCTTTTTTGATGTGCTTCCAGCCCTGGCCGAAAGCGATCAAATGCAAACAGTGAACTATGCACAATCACGTCATCCAAGGACGACTGCAAGCCTGTTGATGAGAGTCACGGCAGCACTGACAACATCAATTCGAGTCGCACCGGAAAGGAATGACGGCTTACCGCCGCAATCACTGGGGCAATGATGTCCGTACGATAGACTCGATAGGAAACAAACAGAACACACAACCTCAGCATTATAGCTGACAGAGCTACTCGTCACAATGTAGACTACGATGGCTGTGGAGTACGAGCCGGGACACAGCTGCATAACAAGAAGAAGCAGCACAGCGCAGAAGTCACAGCAACAGCATCGCTGTAGCAACGATGGCGGTAGTAGCCGGCAACAGCACCTCCAGTAGAAGTGGTCGGCGGTGCCGCCGCAGTGACACTGTTTTAGCGGTAAGAGCTGTCGTCGTCATCGCGCGTCGTCGCCTTCGTAGTCCTGGTCGCTGTAGTAAGAGCATAATTCCAACTGACGAAGCGCAAGAAAAGCAACAAAAGGAGCAGCACTCGGGGTGCTCGCAGTAGCAGTCGTGGTGGTGGTGGTGGTGGTGGTAGTAGTACTAGCAGTACTAGCAGTAACTAGTCCTAGTAGTAGTAGTAGTAGTAGTAGTAGTTGTTGTTGTAGCAGTAATAGTAGTGGCAGACATTAGCAGCACTTAGGACTTGCGAAACTGCAAGACAAGTCTCGAGAAACACGGCTCGTCGCAGCATTACGTTTGCTCACGACAGAGCAGCCTGGAGGCTATGTGCAACCCCCGCCTACAACAACCTTGGCATATCTACCTCTTCTACATCCTGACCAAGTCCGTGCAGTCGAACCGTGCGCAAATGCCGCTTCGATCTTTGCTTGTGCGTCTGCTTCCACCGTCCGCAGTTGCGACTCCTCGCCCCGTCCGGCCTTCCGCCTGGCGATCGCCTTTCCGAGCTGGAAACACTCGGACCTTTCAGGGGCCCCAGAGGTGCCAAGGGGCTCTTCATGTCCCGTTTACGTTCGGTCTGAGCATCTTAGCCACGGACAGGAAGAAGCCTAACAAGAATACTGCAAAGAGGATGTCAAACACGATGCTCGCAACCTGAAAGCCAGACGCTTCGCACTCGGAATGAGTCGGGCTGTTACGAAGCGAAACTGCTTCTACATGGTGGGCAGTAGCAAGGACTCTTCAAAGTAAGTCCGCAGTCTGAGCAGGCTGCGCCAGGGAACATCTCCAGGAACAGCGTATTAACCCTCAGCCCAAAGTCATAGAAGCTTGTGCTGCTCCAAGTGTCACCGGAAACGGTATCTGGGACTGGGAAGTTGACCTGACCTGCTTGAAGAAGCCTCCTCCGCGGCTTTGCGCCTTGGATGCACAGGGCGCGCTGCGAACGTTATAGTGCTGTGTGTTCCAAGGCAGCCCGGCCAACTCGATGGTGAACTTCTGCAGCCGAGGCCTTCCGCGAAGGCAGTATCAGCCACAGATGTGCAGAATCCGTCCGTTGTGCCACAGCACGAGAAACCTTCCGACTTCAGCATTCACGAGCACGGCACTGATCTTCAAAAGCTTCGTTCGCACCTCGGAACTGTTTGCATGTACACGCATACACTCGAAAGAATCTCGCAACCTGTGCTACGCTGAGTTCCGTAGTGGTGGCACGATGTGGCAGGATTACAACACATAGCAGCAAGGCAGAGATACTCAACCGGGATCCGGACATCTAACCATTCACGGTTTTTGATGTAGGCGACATGCTCTGCTATCAGATCAGACGGTGTGTTCGGGTAGATGGCCACTTGGAAAGTATCCTTCCAAAAGCAAGCTACTTGCATACACTCAAGTGCATGGTGCGAAGGCACAATGCAAACTGCGTTCGGCTGCCGATGGCTCCTCTGGAAAACTTCGTGGCAGCCTGCGATCCGATTGACATGTGCCAACAACGCCCAAGATCTGGATGTGCACGAAGCCATTTTGATTGCTGGGACCGTGACAGAAAGTCGAACTCTGGCCGAGTGTCCTCAGCAAGCCTGGCAGGTGAGCACCCGGCACGTCTGGCCTTCAATAGCAAACCCAAGATATCCCCCTTCCTTCGTGAGGAGGATGGTGCTACTTCGAAAGCAGAGTCCTAAGTTGAGCCAGATGCAGCCCGTGCACTCCATCATGTGGCTAAGTCTTGTTCAATGTTGCTCTCAGCCCTTGGCATAGTAGGCTCTTCTCTGTGCTGGCCTAAGCGCATGTTTTGCAGTCAGACCAAAAAGTCGGGAAAAGTCACAAAAGAAGTTCGTTCGAGTGCAACTCATTCCACTTCGAGCTCAGTCATTAAGGCGGCTCAGCGGCGTCACAGCTCCTCCCTCGTACTCGCGAGGATCCGGCGCAGTGATCGGAAGCACCTCTGCAGAGTCATGATCTGAGATACTTACAAATGCTTCCTGTGATCGGGGCCCTGGAGACATTTTGGGCGTCAAATAAGCAATGCCACCAGCAAAAATTGCTTCCCTCGAGATAACAGATCTTCGTGTGTGGGTTTTGAGATTGAGCCCTTTGATGCAATAGACCGGGACGATGCATGTGCAAAATCATGAAATTCTTGCGGCCTGATGCACCTGCCGGGCCCCAGAAGAACGGATTTTTAGGCTTGAGAGCATGGACCCCGCGCCTGATTGGAACCGAAAGAGTCGCGTGAGGATGTTCTCTGACCGTAGCAGTACCTGCCAGGTGATGGGGCAGATTGCTCGAAGCTCACCTGGTTCTCCAAGCACAGTGCGCTTCCCTTGAGACAACAAATACTCAGCTGAAGATGCGAGCATCCCTGCAGACCGTGGGCACATGTCGCCGGCGACACCCTCTCCATCTTCGCACAAGGTCCTCTTGCAGTGCTGCATCTGGAAGCCCAGTCTTTTCAACCGAGGCCGACGCGCTCCCAGTCGAGCTGAGGCCAGGACTTTGTGCTCCGCTGCTGTTCCAGTACCACAGGACCTTTCAGGCTGTCGACAGACTCTCTTCGAGCCAACATCTCCCGGCGAGCCTGTAACCTGATTGTAAGTCAGGACTCGGCTCCACCTGAGTTAGCAGTGACAATTCCCGATCACGACACAGAAAATTTGATCTGTCTAAGTGGTGCACATGGACTTGTTCTGGTACCTAAGAAGCACTCAGATCTCTCATGTTGCAAGCTGATTTCTTGTTCCTTTCTATGCTTCACAGGCTCTGAGCAAGCAACGGTACACCAAGTGAATCAGACTGCAGAAAGAGCTTTGGCCTGCAGATTCCAGGCAACTCTGTCGTGATGCAGGTCTCAGAGTCCTACATGTGCAATTCTCTCGGCAGTGAGTAGCTGTGTCCCAAACATAAGCTCCCCCTCTAACCTGGGCAGGTCAACTGGATGCAGGTGAAGTGCAGAAAATCATGCAAGGATTTCTTGGGGGCCCACCAGGACCAAATACCCTCTATGTCGCCGATGTCATCTGACCCATCGGAAAGGTGTGTCCTAAGCCCAGACCTCAGACCATGCTTCTTCGTCCAGCAGTAGCCTCTCACAGTCAGCTTACCTTGGTGCATGGCTCGACCATGTATACTGTGGTGATATCTTCGTGCATTGCAACCTCCGAAGCAAAGCGAAGCCGCTGACTCAAGCTCTGCTTCAGCAGCCTAGAAAGCGTCACACATGGGCAGCAGGCAACGAGCCCATGCTCTTTCAGCATTCCACAAGCTACAATTCTCTGCCTGAACGTGGGATCTAGCATCAACGACAGCTTCTGACGCTCTTGGACGTCTACCGCGATGACGAAGCAGAGGAAGAACAGCAAGTTCACAGGAAGTGACCTGCACCAAGGGCACAGAAATCCAAACAAGCCCTGACTCTCGGAATCAGGCACCAGTCATGTACGAGCCATGCTTAGGATCCTGGCAGACAGCCATAAAATCTCTCCTGCACCATCATAGCAAGGCACCAGGACATAACGTGGCTTTTTGTTGGACCATCCTGGACCCCTACGCTATGGAAGGACCTGGACGGGAAGCAAAGAAAAGTCCTGCCGAGTAGTGATGACGCGGTGCATCACTCCTCTAGGTACAGCTTCCAGGTCCTAGCAGCGGTCACAGCTACACAGGAAAAACTAGACTGAGTTGACAAACGCCGTAACGCTGCCTTTCGACCCAGCAGCTGTCGTGCTACTCCTGCAGGGCAGGAAACCTTTTGTGAACATTGGGCGGCCTTATCACAGGTTGCTTGAAGATCTGAACATGTCCTCGATATTTTTCTGCAGCTTTGTGAATTCGTGACACATTGCTTTCGCGACCTTGCCATGCAATGTGTTCTGCTGAGCCTACCTGGAGCTCATGAGGTCAAGGCCCAGCAAGCCCAGGCCCTGCAGACAGGCTGAGTCATGGCTGAGCGAAACGCTGAGCAGCAGAGATTTACGGACACATTAAATCAGGCGGCACCAACACGGAACCTGCCTCAGTTGTCACGGTGCTCTTCACCTCCAAACCTTATCAGAAAGTTGGATGTCCACTTCGGCATCGCATGAGGCACTGAGTCACTGATGCATTGATAAGACGTCTCGTGCCAGCTCCAAGTGCATGGCCAGAGTCGACGTTAAACCTGGCATTGGTGCGTCATTGGACGAGCTCTCACAGCCGCCCCATGAATGCATATTGACATATTGGCTAAAACTTTGCATGGCATGACAAGGAGTCATCGCGCTCCATGCTGGGCTGCCCTGAGAGCAACAGATAGAATTGTCAGGAGCCAACAAGGCACTCAAGACTGACTTTCTTGTTGCGATATCGCTGCGGCGCCTGCCCGTACCTATGGGACGTTCCGGCCACACGTTGTGCGCGGACGCCCGTCGGCTTTGAGCCACATGCACACGGGCAGAACTTCTCAGGCGAATTATGTTCTACTCTGACTCTGCTACTTTGTACTCCTGCTGAGGTGGTTCTACCACAAGAACTCCACACAACGAACCGGTACTCCTTTTCGAGGCTCCTCTGCAAAGTTTAGAACAAGCCGCCTCCAGTGTTTGCTCCAAACATGCCGCCTCCAGTATTTCCGCCGAACAGGCCTCCCCCAGTGTTGCCTCCGAAGAGTCCGCCGCCAGTATTAGCAGCACCTCCGAAGAGACCACCACCTGTGTTGCCGCCACCAAAAAGTCCACCGCCGGTGTTCTGTCCACCGAACATTCCTCCACCAGTGTTTTGGCCGAACATTCCACCCCCCGTGTTCTGTCCAAACAGACCCCCTCCAGTGTTGCCGAACAGTCCTCCACCAGTATTCTGCCCAAACATGCCTCCACCTGTGTTTTGGCCGAAGAGGCCTCCGCCGGTGTTCCCTCCAAACAGGCCTCCACCCGAGCTCTGCCCAAACAGGCCGCCGCTGGAGCTTTGGCCAAACAAGCCTCCACCAGTGTTGGCACCAAACAAGCCTCCGCCGGTATTGGCGCCGAAAAGGCCCCCACCAGTGTTAGCCCCGAACATGCCTCCGCCGGTGTTGCCACCGAACAGACCTCCTCCAGTGTTGGCACCGAAGAGGCCTCCACCAGTGTTGGCACCAAATAAGCCTCCACCAGTGTTGGCACCAAATAAGCCTCCACCAGTGTTGGCACCGAATAAGCCTCCACCAGTGTTGGCACCGAACAGGCCTCCACCAGTGTTGGCACCGAAGAGGCCACCACTGGTTGCTCCCGCGGGGCTTGCACCCGGAATCATTCCTTTGCGGAACAAGGTAGCGTTCTCGCAACCCACAATGCCGCTTGGGAGGGCTGGTTATCTATCTATCTCCACTTGCAACCACGCAGCCACCGCAGCCCATCAGACCGATCCTGCCACGGTTTGGACTCGTGCAGAAGGCTCAACAGCCTTGAGCTTCGCTAAAGCAGGCCGGCGAGACGAGCTGATGGCAAGGGGCCCGAGAAGCTGGCCCTGAACGAAGTCGAACGTGTGAGTCCTTCTTCCTCAAAACCTTCTCGGAGGTTAGACGCTCGCTTAGAATGGGATCCGCACAGGATACCTTAGTGTATGAGAATCTGAGAAGGACAGCAACGGGACACAGATGAGCACGGGGCAGGCATGACACCGCCGGGCAGGCGTTCCAAAGGGAGGCGGGCGCGGGATCCGACCAAGGACACCACGGGACGTCACGGCACGGAATGGGATGAGAGGGGTGCTTAAACCGCGGGCTCCACCGTGAGACGCCGTGGCGTGCCCTTGGGCAAAAAACGCTCGCGTCAGTGCTCGGCCATGTTTGCTTGCATGTTCCGTTCTCGGGTTCCCGGCTTGACCTTGTTTAGGATCGTCAGCGGCTCGCCAGATTCCAGGTTTGGAGGCTTGCGTGCGCTGCGTGTACAACGCGCCAGGCTTCCAGCACGAGAATGCAAACAACGCGACGCCAAAACAAGAAACTGGAGATGCGCAAGGGGCCCGCTTAGAGAGCTCACTCATCTCACTCCGAGGGCAGAGCTCCAAAGTTTGCTCCGGCTCTGGCAGCGACCTGCAGGCTTGTGACATCTTCCGCCCCGCGCCCCTCCTGTGGCTGGGCGGCTACTGGAAACTTGCCGAGCTCGCCATGCGTTGATCGTAGTCCTGTTCTGCAGGGCGCGCTAACCTTGCATGGTAGGCGAAGGATGTGGGAGGGCAGGCATGAACAAGCAAGCAAGCTAGGAATCGCACATGCCGACCGGAACACCTGTGTGTGAACAGATGGCCACTCAAACACATAACATGAACGCTTGGAGTGTGTTGGGCAACACATCCAGCTTCGGACTTCGGATCATCCAGGCAGGGGCAGGCAAGATTTGCTCAAAAATCAGACGCGACGTGATGCAAGAGGCAATCGGCCTGCCTGACATGCTGCACAGACAAGCTGTTCCGTCTCAGCATGTCTCTTCGACTTCATCATTCCAGGCATTTGAGACAGTTTCGTACAGTACAAAACCATAACACAAGAGCCACGAATCCGACACTTACTCGAGCTTCCAGTTACACCACTGTGCCGCATCCGGCCGGTTTCGCATGGCAACGCGGGGAAAAGTGTGTCTAGATCGCCTCCTATATATCATGAAACAGCCACATTCGTGTTCAGACCGCAGTGCAGGAACCACTTCATGCACATATGATGGAATTCCACAGCAATTACTTTCCTTCTCTCCCCCGAAGAAACGTTTCACCCACTGTGAATTCAGGCAATTTCGCCCTTTCCTGATCATGTCACGGAGATATCCACGAGCCATGCCTTGTGGCGATTCCGTTTCAAGTGAGGACGGCTCACGAACCTTCCCGCATCTCCACACTTCCACACAGTCTTTCCAGAGCTGTACCCAGGAGCATTTCTCTCAAAGACGCTTTTGACGTACAAACTTACATGGGGCGGTAGGAGCGACGGCACGGAGCTCATCTGCTGCCGGTCTGTGCAAAAGAAAGACAAAGCAAGGGGAAGTCCAAACATGCAGAGCAGTTTTGGCCGTCTGACAATGCCACCTCACAGCTCATGTCGAAGGTAACTTCGTACTAAGTTAGTAAGGTGCTTGACATTCATTCAGATGGGTCTAGGCTGAAGCAATTTCGGCTACAAGCAGGTTGCAATCGAGGCCTCGCGTTCTCACAGCTGCATCACGGAGCTGCTCGATGCGCTCGCCCGCCTGACATCATCTGGCTCTAGACACCCTTTGCAGGTTCCTGATCTGCAGTAAGTGATCTGCGAACGTCAGAATGCCCTGTGAAAATTGACATGTCACGCTAACCTTGATAACCGACGTTGAACAGAACTTCTTCCTTCTCTCCAAATGTCCGCACATGCAGTCTCTTACCGCGAATTAAAAAAGGCTGCAGGTTCTCGACAGTGGTCCTGTGCGAGCTCGGCAGCTATGGCTTTGAACTGCAAGAACTCGGACCGCACCACAGCCTCATCCGACCAACTCAAGCAGGTCACCCTTCGAGTCTTCGTTCGTTTAGATCAGCAGACTTGTCAACTATCGGCTTATCGCGAACAGATGATGTATTGCTGCAGTGCGCAGGCTCATTGTCACCAGCAGCGAGCCTCGATCTGCGACGTCACTGGGACGCCTGAAACCTGGCATGGAGCGGCTCTAGCTTGACAGGAATTCGAGTGCGAAATCATGACAGCAACGACCGCAACGGAATGAATGGGATCAGACCGTTCCAGGACGGGTCAGATCGGGCGAGGGGGCTGGGAATGCGTGTTCCCGAAAGTGCTCCTAATACGAGCAATCGGAAATGTAGCAACACGATACCATTGCCGAAACGAGGCAGCTTTGTCTCGCTCCACGATCACCAAGTCTTATCAGGGTTGCCTGGACCAATGCTGCACTTGGCGTCTGGGCCCGGCCGGGGCCCTATTGCCTTCCCCGGTGCGGGGGCACAAATGCATCCGAATCATGGAAATCGATTTTCTCATCGATGTTTGACGTGCAGACACGAACAACGCTTTGTGATGTGTGAGGATGCGCATGGGCCCGCCGCTCGGACCCAGAATCAGAATCGCAACTCAGCCTTGTAAAGACCGCTTATGTCTGTTCAACGCCATACACAGGTGTCGGCACGTCGCCGTTCGAAATCCTCTCCGGCTGCTGCCAAAGAAGACGAGTCTACTGTGCGGACACCGTACCGCGATTCCCAGAAAGAGAAGCGAAGTTCCATAAAGGTAGACCAAAGGACGGCGCAGTGGAGTCATTTGCCACCCATAAAGCCAGGCGGGTGCTTCCTGTGCTTCCTCTAATGAGAGGATCCACCTACATTTATTTGGAGAGTGGTCCCAACGGCCACCTTCATTAGAGAAATCACATGCGTTCTAGGGTCATGATTGTTGCACAGACGCTGATGTTCGAGCTGATACCAAAAGCTCCGAATGGCATAGACTGCGACGCCCAAACCCTAAATGCCGTAAATGCTGTCTTAATCCCCAAAGGCTCGTGTGCCATATAGCAACCGGAATCTAGGACGGCAGGTGAGCTGGAGCCTTCGACACCTTACACATTACTCCGACACGGCCCGTGAATGCAGGAAGCGCACGAAAGGACCAACGGAGCCGAAGGCTCCCGAGGCCCAAGTCCAAGCCTGCCGCTTTTTGCGGAGCGACTTGCATCTCTCGGGCTTCTTCAGCACGTGGAGCGCAGGGACTCAGAGTAGCGAAGCCCAGGACCGGCCCACGACTCAGCCCATAAAGAGGAGCCAGAAGAGAGCCCGCAACGCGTCCCGTTCATTCTTAGGAGAGTAAGCCCTCACACGGTCATCCGTCATGATTCGTGCTTGACACGCACGGGCCCGAGCGTCCGATGCCACTCTCGGAAACTTTCGGAAAAACAGGGACACTGCATTCTTGGCATGATCAGCCTGCTCTCCTGTGTGGTTCACGTTTAGATCGTGACAGAGCTCCCTTTAGTGCTGTGCTCGCACCACTCAACTCCCAAGACCTGTTTGCCTGACACCGAGAACACCACCGACTTCCCTCCCCCTGCCTGGCGATTGTATGTCGCCAAGGCCTTTTCGACAGCATTCACTCTCTCGTAGACCTGCAGGGGCTCTTCTGCGTCTGCATGTTGATTCTATGCATGCCGCAGTATGGTGCTCATGTTGTTCTACACAGACCTGTTTCGTCCTTGCTTCAAGCTGCTCTGCAAGCGCGTCGAAGTACGGAAGAGGCACATCAATGGCTGCTGCCGGCAGTCTGCGAAAACCAGACGGATCCACTTGCGCGCCAGGGGCATTCACCGGCACTGCAATGCGTTCCAGAAGGCGGGGCATCTCCTCAGCTGCAGCCTCGAGCTGCACACTCTCTGCCCCGAAAGAGGTCAAGGAGTCTTCCAGGCGCGCCAGCTGCGAATGAATGGACCGGCGGTCATCTTGTCGCTGTTGGACCTGGTCAGAGAGCCGCTCTCGCTGCGGCTCCAGTCTGCGTAGCTGCTCGCGGATGCGGGCCACAGACTGGTCATTGTTGTCAATGATCTGCTGAAACTGCTCCACCTTCTGCTTTAGGGGTGGAGCAACCTGGCCGACCTGTCTCACTGTCAGGGCTGCCATGGCACCGCCCTGGCACCGCCACGACGGGGCGTCAGGTGCTTCTACACTGCATTTTCTAAGCGTACATGTCGGAAGCTGCAGACAACTTCTTGCGACAGCTTGGCTTGACCTGACAATGACTTCTGCTCCGTGGTAACCTTGCCGGCATGTCTCGTGTGTTTCATAGCTGATGCACTTGCTTGAGTGGGAGCGGAACGATTGTAACATAACGATGCTCGCAGTTCCGACCGAAGGCATCAGTTTCTGCATCTGCCACTTTGCGAGCAAACAGCGAACCCCTCATCCCTGTCTGCTACAAGTGCAGGGATGCCTGGGGGGAAGCCTACAGCAATATCCTAATCAGACCGAAAACCACTTAAGCATCTGGATATGTGCTTGCCGAACCCCAGGCACGACCCTGCAACTCCTCCTGGTCACCGGTGAAGCCGTATGTTACATTGGGAACCAATCGTTGAGCTGCAACAAGCTGTGTCGGCCAGATGAAACAGCTGCCATCAAACAGTCTTCCATCCCCGTCCTAGGACCCAACTGTTGTAAACGGAGAAGTTTGCAATTCACACTGAAAGCTACGAAGCCTTTAATTTCGCGTGCTAGAACTAGTACGACATGTCAGCAGGCGACCGCTTGATTCACGACCGCTGGCAAATGAAACAGCGCTGTGTCTATACTGCACGTGCATGCAAGCCCTCTCTCAAGCAGAAACTCTGAGCGGCACAGCTTGTCCAAAACTCAGTCCGAGAGCCCGGTCTGGAAAGTCTCAGACGGGTAACCAAGGTGCAAAAGTCGAAGTGTAACGCATCCCGAACGCCATCTGGCTCTGCTCCAGGAACACTTTGCATCCAGCAGTCTTGCCAAGAACCGCAAGTCACCTGCCTTGTGCAGTTGGCATCGGGATTGGTGAAGGTTTAGCACAACTGGTCATGACCCTTTTGCCCATGCGAGAAATGCAATGATGCAGTGAGAATGGTTTAACACCACTGTACGTGCAGCATAATCTGGAATACATGCCAGCTTTCTCGCAGACATCCTGGTCTCGTGTACATTCATAACTTCACCTTCAAAAACCATCGAGCATGCCCTTAAGATGCTTTTACAGTGCCGATGTAATACACAAAGAGCAGCATCTCAGTTAGCAGTCTGGGGAGGCGGTGTCTGCTGCTGGCTGTGCTTGAAGCACAACTGTGTAGGACGAGCGGGGTGGACGTGACCTGGCAACCCGGTTTTCACTGCCATTGTTCTTTTGCACCCGTTGCCAGGAGAGACTGTCACCGCTCCAAAACCATGATTTCATTGCAGTACAGTACAAGGAAGGCATGGAAATTGGCCGAGAGGACAGGTCAACAAAGACCGGCTGTCTATGTGCGATGGTTATCCCGGCGACTGTCCGTAAATCACAGCAGCCATCTCAATGCCGTTTCCCAACAAGCCTCCTAGTCTCGGAGCCCAAATAATCAGAGTACATAGTTGCTACATAGTTAAACAAGTCCCAGGAATTCCTGGGCAAAGGCCTTGCATGCAACAACTGCTTAGAGCAGGGGTGGCCGCGTGGCCGTAACGCCAACACACTGAGTCACCGCGTCCAGCCGTCAACAGTATTCACAGTCACAGGTTCTTTTGCTGTCGTTGGCATGCTCAGAACTTGGACATGGCGACCGAGTGCCGCAGGAGGCATCTCACAGATGAGCCGATTTCTACAAGTGCTTCTCGAGCAACACATGTCGCAGAAGGACATGGAGTCTTCTGAGCGTGCTTCTAAAAGGAGGGACCATCGATAATGCACTTCCTTGCAACTAGGCCCTAAATCCCAACCAGAAGGGGAACCCACCTTATGGCAATTGTTTCGAACAAGTTGAAGAAGCACCAACACAGGAAACATCACGTGAGGTGGCCTCTGTTGAACCCTGGTAAAGGCTCTTCAACACTGGCATCACGCAGACACCCCGTCCAGATAGTCGTACTGTTGCGACGAAAGCGTCCCAGCACTATCACCTGGTGATGTCGCGGGCGACGCGTGGGGCAGCACTGTGGAGACCTGAACCCCAGGGAGAGCCGAACACGGAGAAGCCACCGGGGCGTCACCGAGGGCGTGGCCCCGGAAGCAGAAGCATCCGACGGCTCCAGCGACGCCCCCTGCTTGCAGGTTCTGAAAAAGCGCACTGCAAAAATTTGCAAACCATTTCCTCCTTGATGGTGCCGACGGAGGAGTTTGCTGGCGACAGGTTGGGACTGGAAGGAGCCAACCTGGCAGGGCTTTCAAAACTTTCGTATGCCACTGTGTCCCCAATGCGGGTTTGCATCGGCTCAAGATATGTGCAGACCTTCTTCGCCCTTGGCCCGAGCCCTCCTGATGCTTGAATGATCTCGAGTTGAATCCCTGCCTAGTGCCACAAGCCTGATCTATTTTGCTCGAAAATTGTTGTGGACTGCATCAACATCTTGAACTCCGGACGAAGTCGTCGTCACCGTCGTTCCGACGTATACTGCATGTGCGGCCGCTGTGTCTGCGCAAGACTTGGGCAATTCTTTGGATTTGAGGGCCCGGCACCGCGGTCAGGCGCGCAGGTGGCGCCATGGACGACGCATTCTCGCCTTCGAAATGCGGACCAGCATCGCCAGGACAGCTTCAGGAATTGTCGGCTGGGTCGCAGCCGTAGTCCCCTTCCCTCAGGTCGGAGCCGCTCAGAGGCGGCAGCCGCTGTCTCTGTCCCAACGGGCTGGTGGTCAGCATGCCTCCCACGGAAAGGCCACAACAAGACCACCCAATTGAGCAACGAGGGAGCTTGCCGGCCTCCAAATTCCATGGTGCACTGACTTTCTTCATTCATGGCAGTCTATGAAGAACATGCAGACTCCACCACATGCAAATCATGCTGCGTCACTTTTTCAACAGCCGAAGATTTGGTAGCAACATGTGCAGGCTCGTCGGAACTCAACGTGCTCAGCCAAGGCAGCTCATCAGTTTCACGCCGAAGCCCGAGCAGCAGGACGCCGCATCTTGGGATTCAAGGCCTGGCTTTGTTGTTGTTGTCGTGTCAGCCGAACATGTTCCTGAGGGGACAAGATTGGCTCGACGGAGACGAGGACACGCTGGAAAATCCATTCCCAACCTTCGGTACCACAATCAGCGGTCAGATGCTTGCCCTGCTGCTCGCGAAGGGAACGTGCCAAGGAGCTCCACTTGCAGATAAACATTGGATAGTTCTTGGAACGGCTGCGTCCTCTTTGTTCTCCACAAGCGATGCAACAATCGGCATCGCCCTTGTCTTGCACTGCATGCAATGAGCCATCTGCTGCAGCCGAGACGGCTCTCGCTTAGAGTCCTCAGAAGGGATGCCATTTTTGGTCACCGCCACGCCTGTACTCGGCTCTGCAAGGGCAACGAGATGAAGGCCTCCTCCGGCAGGAGTAGGGCAGAGCTCCTGCCAGGCTGCCCAATACTTGGAATGGACCTGCTTGATCTCATCTTTTGGCATGCGCAGCAGCTTCTGTAGGAACTGCAATAGGTTCGCATCCAGAATGCGACTGGGGTAAGTTTCGCTGTGCCTCCGCTGACCCTTGCTGG
The DNA here is from genome assembly GCA_003297005.1 of Symbiodinium sp. clade A Y106. Classification (NCBI taxonomy): domain Eukaryota; class Dinophyceae; order Suessiales; family Symbiodiniaceae; genus Symbiodinium; species Symbiodinium sp. clade A. Next base: position 66,784 of record BGNK01002968.1, on the reverse strand, counting down.
TACGACGATATTCGTTCTGGGAAGTCACGAACAAGATATCCTGTATCTTCCGCGTGTGATGCGGTTCACAATGGATCACGGATTCCTCTCATTAGCCGTTCCCGCGTGCACCTGCCAACATTGCCTGATGAAGATACAGCTTTCCTACGAGAGCAGAAGGCCTGTATGGCGGATTTGGATAGCCTCCCTGACAGAATGCTCCCACTGCCCATTGCTCCTTTCGCTCTTCATCTGGACGTGAAGTCCAGATGAAGAGCGAAAGCAGCAATGGGCAGTACTCTCCCAGGGAAGCTCTCCAAATCCGCCATGGCGGCCTTCTGCTCTCGTAGGAGCACGTCGCAGGAAAGCTGCATCTTCATCGGTCAATGTTCGCACATGGAAGCGGCTAAGGAGTTGCCAGGACTGGCCTCCTTGTGCAAAAGAAGTAGCGGAAGCGCTGATTGCTTCTCTGTCTTCACCTGCCTGTGCAGGCTGGCGGGTCTGCCCATCGGCTCGGCCGCTTCTGCCTGCTTTTGTGGTCCTGCCTGTCCTGCCTGACCTGCCACGAAGCCTTCGTGGAAGGCCGTGGCCTTTTTCTGCCTTCACATGCAGCTCTCTCTCCTCGTCTGTGCGCTCTTGCTCCTGGTCGACACACTCCCTCTCTTGCTCCACGCGCTGCCTCTCCTTTTCCAACCGCTCATCCTGTCTTATTTTTCTTTGAGATATCCCAGTTACTTGCGCAGCTCGTTGCTGGACACTTGACTCATTTGGGGCTCCACCAGCGACTCTTCTCCGTGCTGACCCTGGCTCCTTGTCAAGTGCGGTACGGGAACTTTCTGTTCGTCGGTCAAAGTCGTCTGCCCAGAATCGGGTCCACGGTCCACGGCACAGCCATCAGGCGAGCTGAGCTTTCTCTTCCGCTTGTGGCTGCAGGAGCTGCTGCATTGTCGACTGGGATGCCTACCTGCACTGCAGCCAGTGGACTCTTTTCAGCCCTCGCCTTCTTCGGTGGAGGCTTACCCACAGGCAGTGATTTCGCAGCTGCCAGTCAAAGTCCGAATGAGGGGTGCTGGCTCCACATCCGGTGCTTGCCGCTTCACCGGAGTTGACTCTGGCAAGGAGTCTGGTAAGGACCCTGCCGGCGCCGTGTCCATGCCTGCTCCCCCAGGCACCGCGTCCACATCAACCCTGTCTGTCGCAGCATCTACTCCCCAAGACGACTCTATGTCGTCAATTGTCTGGGTCGAGAGAAGAAGTCCTCGTCTTCGTGATTCTTCCTCGTGCAGAGTCGCTGGGCCGACCGCTGCAGCCGAAGCAAAATGTGTTGTCCTCGAGATCATTGCGTGGCATCCTTGATCTTGGATCTACTGGTCAATCTGCATTATCTCGCACATGCACGGCAGGGAAGGTGCCGCTGCAAGCTGGCCCTGAAACTTGCAAGATCAATCAAACAAAGAACTCCAAGACCACAACAAGCTGGTGGTAAGGTGTCATGTGCAGCTTTAGCAGAAGACGCCTATGTCACGTCCTCTCCCTGGACCCCATGCCGTGAGGCCCACCGGAGACGTCAAAGAGCCTTGCCATTTCACTCAATGCAGACAAGCGCAATCTCAATTCACTCTGCCGCCCGGAGATGCTGTCCCTGGATCGCAGAAACATTAAGCATTGAAGGGAAGCCCAACTGACCTGACCCTAGACTGGGCTGCGCTGCCTGGAGCCATCTGCTGAGACAGGCTTTGAAGTGCATCCTGCCGCAGCCACACGCAGGATCAGGATCAGGACTCTCACTGCCCCAGATGACACCCCAAACCTGATCCCGAGCCCGAGCCCTGGACGGCGCCGAGAGGATCCGAAAGCCGTCGCTGCAGCCGCTCTGCTCTTCTCTCACCTCCACTGCGCAAAGCACTGTGCCCTCGTGCATTTCAGCTCATACCTCTTTGCTGCTTTGCTTGCAGGCCTTCTCTACTGTGGCTGGCCGGCGTTGCCCAAGTTTCAGACCTCAGCATCGACATGGCCGCGAGTGTGCTGGAGCATCGGATGACACGTCTCTGAGGGGACTACCTGTGCTTCTTGGGCGGTGCCAGCTCTTTTTGCGTCGGAGCTTGGACCTCCACCCCGACAAAGCTCCGAGAAAGTCAAAGGACGGCCACGGTGAGCCTGAACCTTCGGCTCTTCCTTCTCTGGTTCCGAGACAGATCGATGTGGCACATCCACCCTGCAAAGACCCAGATGTCAACAGAGTGATTAGATTGATGAAAGGAGGTGGAGGCATGGCCGTGATTTGCGATGACCCTGTCTTGTTCCTCCAAACAGATCCAATGGCTCTCCCAAGTCAACGTCACGGTTCCATGCATTGCAGGAAGTGGAGTGGGCAATGCCAACCTGTAGTTCTTGTTGTTGCAGCCCTGGTGAGATTCACCAGAATTCCTCCAGCACTGAGAGACCCAAAGGAGCATCAACTCCAGAGAGTTTCGGCCTTTCCACTTGGAGAGCGGTGCACTACGGCTGCACGTTGTGATGCCATTAAGTTCGTGTGATTATGTCTGTAAGCTGTGGAGATCCGACTCGATGGTTTGTGTTCGGGAGCACCATAGCTGCAACCCGGAAGTGTATCGGGGAGCACCGTTGGGTCGCTTGCGAGAGGCCTAATGCTTGATGTTTACAACCCTTGCCCCGACATGAGGTTGAGTGATCTTGAATGTAGGTGCACCCTGTCTTTGCGGTGGTTGAAGATCTCAGGTCCAGTCTGCGAACTTCTCTGGAGCAAGGGCCCTCGTCTCGCGGCATGCGGAAGCGCACTCCGTCAGAACGGAAGGCAAGCGCCTGCTGCCGAACCGTCGGACCGTGCTTGGCACACGCTGGAAGACTAAGTAACGCCCAAGGGCCGGGAGGATCGGCAAAGCGGTGACCTTTGGGGGGTAGCAGAGAGCAGCCGAGAGCATCTGAGCCGTATTGTCCACTGCATCTCAGCAGTTCGCACATTCTGATCTTTGTCAGTTCGGAAGGCTCCACAACCTCGCAAGGGGTCAGGCATTGGAAACTTTTTCTACCAACAAGGTCCGTAGCAAAGTGCTCCAACGTTTGCTGCAAATACTAGGAAAGCAAGCTCATAGCATGCATGTATGTCCAGCGGGTGAAAAGCGGAGTCGATGATGAGCAGTCAGTAGAGGCTCTATCCGAGCTCGCAGGGCTTCGCCCGGCAGACGGGGTGGAATGGCAGGAGGGTGACCCGCCAACCCCAGAGACCGGTGTTGAAGTGGTTCGCGCCGCATCCATCTAGCGGGCGACCAAGCAGGAGACCACACAAGGCAACATGACAGCTGATGTCGGTGACTACAGCATGAGTCCTGCCAGCAGGTTGAGAGGTCGCCCTGAAAACTGTTTCGCCTGTTGCTGCTTCGTTGGTGATTCGCTCGTTTCAATCGGGGGTGGGCTTTTGCCCTGCCCGTCTTCAGCAGCTTTGCTGGCAGCTTCTCTGTGTCGAAAAATGAAGTCAAATCATTCCTTCTTGAGATCCTTGACATCATCTCAAGGCACAGGCCCTTGATGAGTGCTGGCTTCACCTTGATGCGGTCGCAGCAGTCACGTTTGTGTTCAATGCATTGTGACGTCCAATTTTGGGAAGATCCTATCGAAACGATTCCTAACTGCGAACGAATCGCAGAACATGCAGCTTCTATTTCCGCTCAACTAAAAAGGCCAAGCTGGATGCTGGAGTTGTCTTACACTACATGTCAGTATGTGTGTGCCTTCGGGATTCCACCAGGCGCTCGAGCACGGAGCAGTTTTCAGCTTCCGAATGCCTGGCACAAGCTCACGCAGCCCAAGCAGCTCAAGTGCATGAGATCATCATGAAAACCGCTGAGGGAATGGCTCCAGGTCCATCTCCGCAATCAGCTCACTGCGCCTCGCAGGCCGCAGACTGTCTTGCCGGACGGAACGGAGCTCCAAAGGCTCTGGGCTCTGGGCCTCCGAAGAGACGTCGGGGCTTCTGTACACGACGTTGTCAGCTGTGCCTGCTGCCAGAATCGACAGGGCAGCAGGCATGATCTATGCCTGAAACCCTGCCTCACACAGGAAGACAGACAGCGAGTGATGAAGGCCATGAAACTGGCGGGCTCACGCAACAACATGCAACCCACACGCCCACAGGCAGTAGTCATAAGGGGAGGCGGCTGTAACGCTGCAAGCAGGTTTGCCAGCCTGGAAAAACTCAGCCACGAGCTCCATTGAGAGCAACGTGAAGGGGCTTCTGTCACCTGAAATTCTGTGGGCTCTTCGAGCTCAGTGTTTCCTACTCAGAGCTTGGAAGGCCCGGTCCCGCGCTCAGCTCCTTCGCCTGAGTTCCACTCACATCGCCTTGAGAGCTTTCAATTGCCTGCAGCGATACGCGTAAACGCTGCACACAAGCCGCACGGGCTGGAGTCTGGATGGGAGGTGCCTTGAAGACATTTGCACGCAGCTGCGCCCTGATCTGCGAAAGCAGCCCGGAGGTCTCCAAGCTGGCCAGCGTTGCGATTAGGACTTGACTCAGAAGCTGTCGACTCTGACCTCTTCACCACAGTGGTTTTCAGCTCCTGCCAGAGAGGCAGAGCCACGGAATCGCGTCATGTGGATGATCCGTGCTTGAGCTCCTCGAAGCTTGAGAGCTGCTCGTTCGTCATCGCCAAACATGTGAATGGAATGCTCTGGAAGTCTCGTTTTCTGCGCCATTCGAGGTATTGTTCTGCCAGAGGCACATTACAGCATAGGCTCCACACGCTAGTACCCAGGCAAGAGATGACCTGAGGGACTTGCGGGCATGCGCATCTCCTTTGCATTTCTGTGAGAGCGCCCCTAACTCTAACTGCGTCAGCTGGAGACACCGAGTCGCGCCAGGCGAAAGAAAGTGCTATGCCGCTATGCTCTGCTCTCAGAGGCGGTTGCCACCGTAGCTTCAGACAAACTCCAAAGCAGAAGCGTTTTGCTGTGCGCTCAGCAACTTTCGACAGTCAACAAGCTCTGTCCCTCTGCTCTCAGTCTGTCTTGCCAGCTTCAGCCTTGCGCTCAGCTCGCCTTGTGTCGCGACGTTTCTTCTCGGAGTAGACATCGTAGCCTCCAGTGACGGCTGCACTTTGGGCTGAAAACTTTGACAAGCCGAGTTCCAAATCCATGTTCGAAACGTCCACACCGTGTGAGGGTGCTGGGTGCTATGTGGATTGCCGTGGGTTTTCAGCACAGCACTTGCGGGCTTCGGAGAATGAGCAGACTGCAAAAAGGATCCCGGAAAGTTGGGCATCTTTTTGGCCAGCCCACACATGCTTGCAAATGTCCATGGCGTGGCACACGCTGCTGGGTTACACGTCCAGTGTCCATGACAAGTAGCTTCAGCTGCATGGACAACCTCGAACAAAACAACGTTCATCCTCTGCTAAACCGCCCACTGTGTGGGCCTTGCCCGGCAAGCTGTTGGAACGTCATCAAGCATAAGCGACCGCGACGCCACCGCGTTGCGCACTCTACAGCCGCAATTTCGGGCACTGCTTCATGGGGCACTTTCATCCAAGGACCCACGGTCTTCTTCGCAACTCTTCATGTCGTCATGCTCTCAACTATGGGTCACACGTCAAGTGACCGTCAATAGTAGCTACATGGATAACTTCGAACGACGTTCATCCTTGGCCAAACCGCCCAATGCGTGGGCCTTGCGCGGCAAGTTGTTGGACCGCCATCCAGCATTAGCCCGCGATGCCGCCATGGTGCGNCTCACTCTGCATGTCGTCATGCTCTCAACTTCGCCGTCACTGCTGCTGTTCACGCACTGTACCGGCGCGGCCTCTGCTTCATGGGTCACACGTCAAGTGTCCATCAAAAGTAGTTTCAGCTACATGGATAACTTCGAACGACATTCATCCTTGGCCAAGCCGCCCAATGCGTGGGCCTTGCGCGGCAAGTTGTTGGACCGCCATCCAGCATTAGCCGGCGATGCCGCCATGGTGCGTACTCCTTCATGGGCACTCACTCTGCATGTCGTCATGCTCTCAACTTCGCTGTCAATGCTGCTGGTCCCGCACTGTACCGGCCTCTGCTTCATGGGTCACACGTCAAGGGTCCATCAAAAGTAGCTTCAGCTACATGGATAACTTCGAACGACGTTATCCTTGGCCACACCGCTCGGTGCTCGACGTGTGGCCTCTTGCGTGCGCAACTGTGGCACCGCCAATCTGGTTGGGTAGTCATAGCAACAATCACGCTCGCTGGCCTGTGCGCTGCTTCAGCGGGTATTACGCATGACCAACAGCCGTTTGTCAAATATAGGGATAGACATAGACAATCATCCAAGGACCGGTGGTCTTGTTTGCCCTATCTCTGCACCTTTCAGCTTTCCAATTCATCGTCCGACTCGTTCCCGGCCAGGCTGTCTACTGTTTAGCAACCATTCTTCAGCCGTAGGTAGCCACGCAGCGACACTTCCACAGCTAGCAAGACGGAACAAAATAGCTATTTGGCGGCAGCACGCTCTTTCAATCTCTACTGACAGAGCTCTGTGCTGTCGGCCACGGCCAACCGCAATGTCGGGCAACTTTTCGATTTCCGGGAGATGCAATTCTGCCACAACAAGCCGTATCTAGAGATCATCCTGCCCTCCCAAGCCAATGTCATGCGAAGCTCGCAACAAAGTTTAACGATGCTCCTGATTGTGGCTAGATTGCCGTGAATGTTTCACAATTTTCACACCGCCAGGCAACCAATCAACTGAGCAAGACTGCAGTTTCACCGCTTCGTGCATTCGGCACTGTCGCAGTCGAAAATGACATGCCTATTGAACTCTGACGGCTGAGGGTCCAGCAGGCGGCAAAGATCGACAAGGGCAACCCTGGCACCAAGCAACACTTTGGGGGTCAGTCATCATGGCACTTTGCACAAACAACATTTACATAAATTCAGGCGTGAACACGTAAACAAACTTACATTTGTGCATGCATACATACATACCTACATCCTACACACATACATACATGCATACATACATGTACATACATGTACATACACATACATACACATACACATACACACATACACACATACATACATACATACATACACACACATGCATGCATGCATGCATGCATGCATGCATGCATACATACATACATACATACATACATGCACATACACATACACATACACATACACCTACACCTACACGTACACGTACACATACACATACACAGACACAGACACAGACACATACACATACATACATACGTATACACATACATACACACACACAAATACATACATACATACATACATACATACGTATATCACATACATACATGCACACATACACACACATACCTACAGATGGACGGACGGACAGACTTACGGTCTTGCAGACATGCAGACATTCAGGCGTTCAGACATACAGACATGCACGCATGAGTGTGGGCGTACATGCCTGCAGCTTTCATGGTGGGTGGGTTGGGGAAGTGGCTCAGTGAAGCCACAAACATTTAGGCCGTCGATCCCCCCCTAACAAGGCTCAAAACCCTAGAGCCCATGCTTTGTTCTTGAGGCGCAAGCCAACGATGAAAAGGAGACCCACGGCTTTAACCTTGGACTTTTTGGGCGAGGTCAAAAACAACACAGAACCGCTGCACAACAAGCGCAGTCCGAAAAGGATCTCTCGAGCCCCGCATCGAATCCCGGCAAAAAACCTCAAGCATCCTCATAAACTCAAGACAGGACACTGTCCACGGCAGGCTCTTCCTGAAGAAACACACAATGCAAGGGTTGTCTGCACTTTCCGGCAACCTGAAAGGAGCACGGGCATGACAACATCACTTCGAGGCCCTGACAGCTGCTCACTAAATGACGGCTTTGGTCGCGGCTTGGTCGGATCGTGCCTCGGTTTCAGTGAGCAAATTCATATTCCAGTGTTCCAGCTGGAAGTCGGAAGTCTGGGTGCACTGCACCGGAGCCGTTTTCCACCCACCGGTGGCAAACCTCACAAGCTGCGCCCGCGGCGGAATTCTGAGAGACCTCCCCGGGAGTCCTGGTTTTTTCGGTGTATTTTTATGGTTTTTCTTAGGTATTTGTTATGGTTTTCTGGGCCTGGATTGTAGAGAACCTGTAAGAGTCACACGGACGGGCCCAATTTTGGTCTTTTGTGGGTATTTTTTATGGTTTTCCTGGCCTGGTCTCATAAGAGCTATGCGCTTGACTTGCTACGACCAATCGCAAATGGCCAAATAGCGTTCTTGATGGTTCGACGTTCGCTAAAGCACCTTCACACCAGGGCTTAAGAAAGCAGGGGGGGGCTGGGCGGGGCGCAGCCCCCCCCATTTGCAAATGCAATTGCAATAGGACCGGGGTTCATCACATCTTAAGCATGCGCCCTCATTTGGCGACTCCGTTTCACCATAGATTATGCCACATATCTTAGACACGCCCCGTATTTGGTAATTCCGGTCATCAAATATATCTTTAACACGCCCCCTCGTCGGGCGATAGCCGTTCACCGTTCACCATATATTAAACACGCCCCCTCTTCTGTGATAATGGCTCATCATATATGTTTAACACGCCCATTCGGCGATTCCGGTTCACCAGATATCTTTAACACGAGCTCGCATTCGCGATAACCGTTCACCATGTCACACGCCTCCTCTTCTGGTCAAAACAGCTCATCTTATATCTTAAACACGCCCCCTCTTTCGGCGATTCCGGTTCATCATATATCTTAAACACGCCGATTCTTTTGGCGATTCCGGTTCACCATATATCTTAAACACGCCCCCTGTTTTGGCGTTTCCGTTTCATCATATATCTCAAACACGTCCCCTCATTTGGCGATTCCGGTACCCCATATGTCTTAGCACTTGGTGGTTCCGAGTCATCGTAAATCTTGAGCACGCTCCCCTCAGTTGGCGATAACGAACCATCGTATATCTTAAACACGCCCCCCTCATTTGGTTATTCCGCTTCATCATATATCTTGAACCATAAATATCTGAAGAACGCCCCTGATGTGGTGGTTCCGGTTCACCATATATCTAAAGCACGCCCCCTACTTGGTAATTCCGGGTCATCCTATATCTTGAACACCCCCCCCCTCAGTCAGATGGCGATAATACATGTTAAACACGCCCCACCATTTGGCGATAACGTTTCATGATACGTGTTAAACAACCCCCCTCATTTTGGCGATTCCGGTTCACCATATATCTGAAGCACGTTCCCTTGTTTGGAAATTTCGGTTCACCGTATATGTCATTTAACACGCCCCCTCACTCGGCGAAAACCGTTCACCATATATCTTAGCTTGCGTGGCCCAAATTTAAAGATACATAAAGGGGGGGGGGTTGGCTAGGACGGGCTTTGCAGAGTCTCATAAGAGCTTACGAAAGCGGCAGGGTTTGGGGGGGCGCAGTCCCCCCATTTGCAAACGCAATTGCAAGAAGGACCGGCGGTTCATCACATCTTAAGCACGCGCCCTCATTTGGCGATTCCGTTTCACCATAGACTACGACACATATCTTAGACACTCCCCCGTATTTGGTAATTCCGGCTCACCATACATTTTTAACACGCCCCCTCATTCGGCGATTCCGGTTCACCAGATATCTTAAAGACGCCCCCTCTTTTGGTGATAACGGCTCATCATATATGTTTAACACGCCCCCTCATTCGGCAATTCCGGTTCACCAGATATCTTTAACACGAGCTAGCGTTCGGCGATAACCGTTCACCATATATCTTAAACACGCCTCCTCTTCTGGTGATACCGGCTCATCTTATATCTTAAACACGCCCCCTCTTTCGGCGTTCCGGTTCATCATATATCTTAAACACGCCGATTCTTTTGGCGATTCCGGTTCACCATATATCTTAAACACACCCCCTCTTTTGGCGTTTCAGTGTCATCATATATCTCAAACACGCCCCCTCATTTGGCGATTCCGGTATCTCATACTCACTGCTGGTTTGCCGCTGTAACGCCAGATCAACTGCCCGACTGACTGATTGACGGCTCGATTGGCAGACGGGCTGACTGGCTGACTGACTCACCGCTTCCGCTGGACGACCGACTGGCTGACTGCCTGACCGCTCGGTTGGCTGACCGACTGACTGACGGACTGACTGACTGACTCGCTCGCGCACCCAGCGAACCGAAAATCATAAAAAAATACCCAAAAAGAACCCCCAACCCCTCCCCGGCGACTTTCAAGCCAAGGAGCTCCAAGAGGCTCTGGAAAGAACGATCTCCCGAGTAACTGCCACAAGCCACACTATGCTTCGATTCCATCTCAAGGTCTCAAGGCATGTGGCTTCAAGGTTTGCCTCCTCATCTCTCTGCCCTCGTCACTGAGCCTCGCGACTCACACCGCAAGTGTACTCCAGACTTCATCACGCGAGCGAGAATGAACAGCTGAGGCAGACACATGAGGAGGGTCGGGTATCCAGAAATGCCGAAGCGCTTGTTGAGGGCAGGGTTCTTGGTCGAATCGACTCCTCGAAAAGGTGCAAAAGTCAAAAGTCTTGCCACTGAGTCGATTCAAGCCTGCCCTGTCTAGTCCAAGGCCGTCGCTGCCAACGCGAATACCATCCTTAAGCTCCCCGTCAAGAAGCAAACACTACAGACTGCAGGACACGAAAATCGAAAAGTGCAATGCAGCGCGAGGCCGGGGCCGGCAATTCCTCTTGGGCGACCCGATGGAAATCCTGGCACAAGGATCCTGGAGTTCAAAGCTCAGCCGTGCGGGCTGTCGAACAGATAGCCTTCGCCATGTTCTTGCAATGCGAGCACCATGGAGCAAAGAACCTGGCGCTCACACTTCCGCTGATTGCGCTGCGAATGTGACTGCAGGCATGCATGCCAGGGGAGTGAATCCCCGACTAGCTCGAGTTGACGCGCTGAGCGTGCTGCTTCACGAAGATCGGGCCCTGCTTCAAGACTTCGTCGACGTTGCTGGTCTCGGCTCGACTTTCAGAAACACATGTCGGGAGGCAGTACCAGACCAGCTGGCCGACAAAGGCTCTGTGGCCCAGACATCCACATCGATCCAGCCCCATTTGCCCTCCTTCGTACACAAGAGCCACTTGTCGCCTGTGTACTCTCTTCATTCTCTGCTTCCTTCATCACTTTTGCTGAGCCACTTTCTCGCATGGGGTTCCTCTACGCCCCCTGGATGCTCTTGGCCCAACTCCAGCATACGGAGTCAAGAGAAAGTGAAGACTGGTGGGGGGGGTTGCAAGCCTCCTAGCGAGCCCTTCCTATACCCCCCCTTAGCCGAACCCTTGCACTACTGAGGCAGCCGACAAGACGAGCACAGCATGACAAGGCAAATACATTTCAAGAGGTAAGGCCTTTGGTTAGGGTCGAAGCCTGCGTTCGTCTTCGGGGTGCGTGATGACAGCTAGCTGCGCGATCCCTCGGCCGTCAGTACCGCTCGGCGAGGAATGCTTGCCCGGATCTCCGGCCAAACATTCGGAATCCCGCCGGGTCAGTTCCATCGCTGCTGCCGCTTCCCCGGAGGCCTCCTTCCATCCATCCTTCCTATGTGCCCCCCTTCTCATCTGCATGCAGAGGCCCGCTTGTTTACACCGTCTCAGTCCTTCCGGGCTTGGGGATTCTCAGCGAGCGACCACTCCTGTTGAGATGGAGGGTACTGGCCTTCCGGGCTTCGATGGCACGCTTCTATCGGAGTTTAGAGGTTGCCGGCCGCTGCTAGCCGTTGAAGTTCACGGCTTCGTCGCCACTGAAAGCTAGCGCTGTGCGGCTATGTAACCAAAAAACGAAGGCAGCGTGTGTAGTCGCCAAAGTGCACAGGATCTGCGGAATTGCCCAAGCTGGCGAAGTCCCGATCTTCTAGGTTTGGTTTAGAGTTTTCTCTTCCACAGGCACATCACGGCACGAAAGCCCTTCCCTTGCGCTGGACCTCAACAGCCGCGCTCGCAGCAGCCACATGCACGGCCAGTATCTTGAAGAGGCCCATTAGCCCCATCAGTTCTCTAGGCCTGACGTCGTATGAAGATAAAGCTGCACTGATTTCTTCCAACAGATCTTGCGTAGAAGACTCTGGAACGGGTGACTCTGCCCGAAGGTGAGATATGCACCTTGTCGGGGCAGGGAACTGCTGGCAATGCTCCAGAGTCAGGCATGCGCTTTGATTTTGGAAGAGCGTAGTGCTCCGTTCGGCTAGAACAGCTCAGCTGGTTTCATGCAAACACCCAGCATGACGACCTCATGTTCGACTTATCTTGGGCATGCGACCTTCTGAGCGTGCGGAAAAGACATGGAACATGCAAGGTTTTCGGAAGTTTGAAGAAGCCGTGTCTGGCACCTGCCATGATGCGGCAGAAACACAAATGCGGAGATCGTACCTTTTCACCTCTGCCCTGCTGTCCTGCTGTCAGCTTGATGGCACCAGCTCGCGGAACTTCAGATTCTGCCTGCCCTCAGGCAAACGCGAGCTTGCACACTTCACTGATTCGGAACCGTCAATGCCATCAGAGGCTGGGCCGCTAGGATTCAGGATTTCAGCCAAGTATCAAATTGTCAGAATGCTTTCTGTGACTACTGTCATGACATTCACAATCTTATTGCTTGCAGTATGTACGTTCCGAGCATTCCATGCTCGAATTTGAATCGGATGATTAGCCACATTCATGGCTTCAAGCCCCTGCCTCAGCTGTCTCCAGCTGACGCGATCCAGACATGTCCTTCGTCTTTATCTCGGCTTGCCGGTTCTGAAGCGTCTTGAAGCAGACGAAGTTGCGGTCTTGGAACACATCCCGTTCGATCTCATTGTCGACCATGGTCTTCTTGGCTGCCGTGAGCTGGGGCTCGTGCTGTTCCACGTTCAACAACGCTTCTGCCCTGCGGCTTTCGCATGCTTTTTGAAGGTCTGTGGCAGCTTGCAAGGCCTCTGCCTCCTGTTGCTGCACCTGCTTTGCGGCATCCAGATCTCTGGCGGCACTGTCGACTGCCTGCTGCCGTGCTGCGGCACTTGGCTCACCCGACTGGATGATCTCAACCAAGTCCGCGACTCGCTTGGCAATCTTGTCTTGGAGCTGCGCAACCACCATGGTGTCAAAGGATCCACGTTCAGCAGGCTTCTTTACCATACAGGTAGGCAGGGCTGACATCAAGCTGGCTTCCAAGTCAAGATTGCTGGCCAATACTTCCAGCTTCTTGTAGTGGGTTTCCGCAAGCGCTCCTTCAACCTCACCGTCTCGAAGCAAGCGAAAATCTTCGGAGAGTGCTCCTTCAAGGGCGACTTTCTCCGCCTTTCCGGCCTGAAAAGCAACATCTCCTTCCTTCTGCACTTTCTCCTTGTCACCCAAATTCGATTTGCAAGCAAGAACTGCTTTGGTGGCATCAGCCAACTTTACTTTGCACTCGACCGCATTGGTTGTTGCAGCTTGCAGGGCTTCATCACACTCCGTCACTTTCAACTCCAAGCCAGACTTGGATGCTTCGATGCGGGCGACTTCTGCCGAAGCAGCATCCACGCTGTCGTTTAACTTCTTCAAGATGCCCTCAAAGATCTCGGAGACCATGTTCACATAACTCAATTGGGCCTCGTGCCGCTTGTCCTCTGGGACACAGAGGCCCTGGCAGCAGAAAGACTCAGCTGAACCTACTGATCTACTGGCACGGTATGTGCTAGCGGAGTTGTATCTGCCTCTGGAAGCATTGCCAAAAGCATCCGGCGAACGGAGTCCGTCAAGTTCTCGGCCAACGGGTGCTGGATGGCTTCAACGACGCCTTGGAAGCACGACGAGGTGGGGAGGCAGGAGGGCTTGGAGCTGGCGGCGATGAATTCAGGACCCAAGTGGCCATCGTAAGTTGACTTCGCCACGCCGTGCCCCCGCAGCATCTCCTTCAGCTTCTTGGCCTCGCTCGCTGCGGGCTCCTGCTGTGGGACTCAGAAAGGACAACAGCGACAGCGACCGGGAAACATCACCTGGCCTGAGCTGGGCGCTTCGTGCCCTTCTGAACCTTCGACACCATAGCTCCAAGTCCAGAGACACGTAGACGACGGGAGGCACGAGGGCAATGCTTCAAGCTGCAGTTCAGGTCAACGTATTCTGCACGCAGCATAGACTGCTAGAGCCTCTAGAGCAGACAGGACTGCTAGCTTGAAGCTCACCTTTTTTGGTATGCAGATAGCATCTTTGAGCACTCAAGTATTGCTTCTTAGAAGCAATGCTTTGTCAACATCGAACTTCCGTTCCTTCGATGCCCATTCTCGGTTTCACCAAGCCTGAGCTTGTCCCTCGGCTGAACAGACTCAAGAAGCTGAGAAAAGGCGAAGGAGCGCTCGCAAGGTGCCAGCTACAGGGCGCTGATACGCCGCTCGCGCAGGATCTACGCAAGGAAGACCGATGCTGGTTTCAGCTTGGCATCTCTACTAACCGTGGCAAGCAGGTCCGCGACGATTGTCCGCGACATCTGTCTCAACCTATTTGCCGTGAAATCCCCCCTGAAATCGTTGCTCGAGTCACAGCTAGGACTGTACCGTTTATGCAACACAGCAACACCCAAGCACAGCAGATGTCTTTGACGAGCTTTGTGCCCCGGCACCGACAGCATCTCGGATGCAGGCGAAAAATGCAGCAGCGACAGTGTCATGACTGTAGGGCAAGCAGGTGGCAGACATTGCTGCAGACGATTTTTAAGTGTCGCGTCTGCACGGAGCTCATCTCACGAGGCTACGAGGCTGGTCTCCTTTCAAGTCGGCGCATTTCAGATTTCAACGTAGCACAGCCACCTTCTGCTACCCCAAGATCTTCAGAGCTGCGAAACAAGCCAGGCCTCAGCTGGAGGCTTCGAAGGAGGGAATAGCCGAGCCTCGGAAATGCTTTACCAGTCGTCCCCTGGATATGCTCAACTTGTTCAAATTTAAATCTACTGTCCGGATGCTGTCGGGACTTGAAGCATCGCATTGCATAGCAAGCACTAGCGAGCAAATCCCGAATCCCTGAGATCCCCTGAGCCCGGCTCAATCCCATCCAAACGTGAACTCCACGTCTGCTGGCTCAGCTTCGTCTGCGATAAGATCGTCGGTTTGAGTCCTACCAGTCTAGGGCACTCCCTCTAACTGCTTCGACCCTCAGTACGGAGGTTTGAATTGCGACTGGTCCTGAGCTTCTTTGCCAAGGCCAGGAACCCATCGATGCTTCGATCGACATCAGTCGCTTGCATCGCTATCGCCTCCAGGAGTCAAGACGAGAATTGACAGGTCCAGGGCTGATGAGCACACCCTTGTCTTCACAAATGCTCCAGACGAAGGCCTGTCTGATTCCCGACAGGGCCACCACTGCCTGGTCCATGCCTCACATCATGTCGTGAATGCTAGCTGCTAGCAGCTCTCACAAAGCTTCAGCATACCCTGCCTTGTAGCAGCGTTGTAGGTTGTAGCTTCTCTTCAAAGGCAGGCTCCTCGAAAATCGGAGCAGCTCCACCGTCCGACGAGGTCTCGCCTGCACAAGACCAATGTGTCCACACGAACCGTAGCGGCTTGAAAATCTCGGGAATGCCCAGCACCCACCTTGTATCGCCAGTGGCAGGACCTGGGGACACCACAGCTGCAGCGGGGTGATCCTTCTAATTCACCGTGGCCAATGGTGGCTTGCTGCGGCCGCATGCGATTCCGATTCTCGCAGTCTTCTACCAGCCTCCACGCCAGCTTCTTGTGCAGAGTTGGGCTGAGACTCTTCCTCCTTCCAAATCTTCCAATGGGCCAGAACAACCACGGGACCGCTCGAACAGACTACGAGCTGCGAGGGAGGGAGGGAGGGAGGGTGAGTCGTGCAACGGAATCCTGCACCTGGCCTCCCGCCTCCCGGCCCGGTCAGGGCCAAGACTGCTCGGTGCTCGGGTCTCCAGGCCTCAACGTCTTTGACGGCTTCGGCAGGGCTGCCGGGCGCCTGAGCCAAACCGCCCTCGCCTCTCTTAGAAACCGGAAACTAGATGCAACACAGCAAAGTGAGGTCTGGAGTCTTGTGCTGCACGTTTCCTAAGACTCTGGGATTGAGAAGAACCCAAGCGGAACAGAGCCTTGGCATCAGACAGCGGAGTCCCGCCTTGTCGATGGTCTCCTGAAGCCAACCTCTGCTGCTCTGACAAAAGGCAAAAAGCCCGAAACGCGCTCTTCTCCCAGGATGCGCCGGGTGCGGCCCAGGGGCTTTCAGAGAGAGTGCCATGCATCGCCTTCCTGATCTCCATGATGTCCATGAGACAGCGCTGCAGGGCAACCCATCATGAAAAGACAGGTTCATACGTACGAACACACCTCTTCGCGATCCACACACTTGGTGCGACCCTCTGGCCTGCTTGTTAATGCCGGCCATCAAATCCGCACTGTAGTGCAGCAGCATCAGCAGGCAATTGTTCATCTCGGCCTACAGGGAGGACAAGCGGCCCAAAGTATCTCAGTGACAACATGTCTGTGCATCACAGCTTGGGTGACTTTTAATGCACATGACGGCTGCTTGACTGGACTCACCAAGGCTGAAAAGGAAGATTGAAAAGAGAGCCGGTGCTGTCCCGGAGCCGTGGGCACGATCCTACACTTGCCGCCAGTTCTGGCTAGTTTCGACTCCTTTTGAGATGAATTCAGCCAGCTTGCCGTCAGACTACCTGAGCTTGGGCTGCATTGCCCGCTAACCAGGCTGGCATCGACAACAACACATCTTCTCCCGGGGGTCTTATCGGCAGACTAAAGGGCCTGCACAATCTGCCTCCGGCTACTGCACACTACAATTCCGTTCCCTGTCCGATGGGTGTCCTTGCTGTGACCTTTCTGGCTCAGTTCTGTGAGACATGTGAGCTTCCTCCTCTTGCACATCGTCCTCTACCAGTAGTGTTGCCCGAAGCTTCTCGTTGGCCGCCAGTACAGATGGCTTCCGTGTATAGTACAGAACTGGTACCAACATCAAACCAGCTGTGGGATCTCCGAAATGCTGAGCACGCATTGCGAAGCCACGTTGTCCATAAGGCTGTACTTTCCCGGAAGAAATGAAACTAAAATCTTGTGAGAACACGATGGTATACTCCCAACGCGCAGCTCCATCAAATCCTTGCGGCCATGTGACAACTCCACGAAAGGTTCTCGTGTCCTCCTCATACGAAACCTGCTCAAACGGTTTCCTGCGGGGAGGTGAAGAGCCATCATCCAGAACCCAAGAATCCGGAGCATTTGCATAAGATATGTAACAATTGTCCAAGCTGTCGAAATGATAGCTTGCAACCCCTTCATGATGTCCAGCATACACGACCCCTTGGACATACACACTGCCAAAGATCGTGCTGGGCGGAGGAGTCCAGCGCAAATAAGAAAGGTGATGGTCCCACTCATAGATCCAGGGGGCCCGAAACGGTGTGGCTTTTGTCGAGCCGTCAACCGATGTTGCAATTAGATCTCCGCCAATAATTCCAGCAAAGTCTTCAGAAAATTGAATTCTGTATACCCACTTCGTCTCTCCATCGAATGGGGTATCCCAAGAGATGACGCCGCGGAAGGTTGAGGTTTCCACGTCAAAGCTGACATCTGTCCAATACTTTTTGGAAGGTGGCTTGCTGCCGTCACCCAAGCCTAAGCAAGAACTCTCAGTGTCTCGATGTATATTCGATTGTCTATGCCATAGTAAATGATGAGGCAAGCCAAGTTTCGCCAGTGCGCAGGGGCCTGCTCGTAAGATATGTAACATTGATCTGGCGAGTCAAAATGATAGCTGGCCAAACCTTCCAGTTTGATGCTAAGCACGCACACACCGTCACTCTTTTCGTCCCCCACTGGCCGCGCCTGTCTGTCCATTCTGGACGAAAATGCAACCCCAGAGTTCGCGCACATCAGGTTGCACAAGAAGCTCGTTGTGTTCATCGCGCAGATTGTAGACACCTGGACTCCCGTTTACACAACATGACATCAATCGATTGCCTTATTTTGCACTGTATTTCGCTGAGGAGAAACTACAGCGCCGACCCTTCGTGAACCTTCTGGAAGGTAGCAGAACCAACACAGCTGTACACCGCAAGCCTGCTCTATGGCTCTAAACTACAAACTACACGAAACGGGGGTGCACCACAGCATTCTCATTCAAACCGCTGGGCGTTTAACAGCAATTCACCACACCTGTGACATTTTTGCTTTGCTTCTGGAGCCTCGCCGCCCCGCCCGCCGCCCCGGCCTACCAGAGAGGCCCTGCCATGCTCTGTGCTCTCTGCGATCGAGACACTGATATGGATTCGGCAGAGCGGGCAGTCCCCGGCCCATTCGGGCGCCCGGCTCTTCAGCACCTGGATGATGCAGTGGCCTGTGTGGTCGCGGTTGGAATCTTCGACAACGGCCGCACACGATTACTTCTATCCGAGCAGCGACAGAACTTGTGATTACATGGTGCCCACAACGGATCCTCGGATCGCAATGCTAAGTGCTCGCAACACATGCTTCCCATATGTCGCCATGATTATTCCTTACATTGACAAGAAGCAGACCCATGATGTGTGACAGCATGGGCTGATACGTTATCGGCTCGCCAAGCGTCGTGGATCACTTGCAGGCAGATCGGACACTCGGGCATTTGGCGGAGGTGAATCTTCCAAGCGCCAAGAATTCGCAAGAAGTTGCTGAGATGTTCACTGCAATTGAGATTGACCTGAGCCCTCGTCTGAAAGGTTTCATCATGTCTCTAAGCCACACTGTTCTGAGCGGCCTCATGCTCATGTGCTCAGCAAGTATGCAACGCGTGGCATCTACAATCTAGAAGCGTGCGCAGCTGCAGCCAGTGGAGCCCAATGCACCGGTCGATCGACAGACAACTGTACCCCGTCTGGTCAGGTCTGTACTCTTTCGCTCGATCCTGTCTTTCACCTGCTCAGCTTTCTCATTCTCTCCGTGTGCTCCAAGCTGCAGCACCTGGAAGTGCTTCAAGGGCAAGTCGTTATCATCTCGACCGAAGGGGTTCTCAAGCTCAACTCCGATGTAGTTGAGACAACACCTGACGATGCTACAGAAATGCCTCCAGAAAGATTGTCTGCTGAAGAATTCGCGGAAGTCTGGAATCTGCATGCAATGGATTCTGAAGCTGTCTGCTCCTATGAAAGAAGCCTTGCCATCATATCCCAGCGTCACCACATAAACCAAATATATGCTAAAATCAAAACGGCAAACACGATTCTATAGCTCTTCTACACTCGTGGACAACTGCGCAGCGAGCTACACAACCTCAGCACTAAAACGTCACCTTTCTGCTGAATGGCTCTTGGGCTCTTGGTGTTCAGCAAGCAAATTCGCAAAGCATAACCAGACATCAGCGGAGTGAGTCACAAGCACCACAACGAAGGGTTGTTGAGTTCACGCAGGCAGAAGCGACTCAGCTCTGCTGGAAGCTTAAACACAGTTCTACACAGCCTGAGCACAAGAGCAAGTCAACGCAAAGCAGTGGGAGAACGAATCATGCCTGGCTTCGATGCCGTCCCGAGGCCAGAACATCGAGAAGATTGGAAGAAAAGTGAACGTGAAGGCTAACCATGCCTCAGAGCACGGCTGGCACGAGAGCATTGGCATTGTGACAGCCCGTGACAGCCCTGTCAAGCGATCCTGTGCTGAGAGGGATGCTTGCGAAATCACCGCAGAAATCAGAACGGGAAGCAATACCTTTCCCAGCTGCACATCCGAGATAAGTCAACAGCAACGGTCTCCTACGGTCAACTTGGCTTAGGCCCCCGCAACGTGCAAAAACCTTAGCGGAACAGATGGATCGGCACTCACACGACGAGTGACGAAGCAGGGAACGGTGACAGCGATGCTTCTTGCAGGGAGAGCGGCAAGAGCGCCGAAATGAGCTGCGCGAAAGGGAAGGGAAACCTGGGACACAACATGTTCATTCCAGGAGGTTCGAGCAGCTACACAGGCCGGCCTTGTATCTGCAATTTTCTTGGCATTTAAAAGATTCACGAATCCTCTGGAGAGGGTCTGATAGACTCGAGATAGGATAGGGGGCTGCACTTTCCTTAGATGTCATCACGCACTGAAGTGCCATTAAGTGCCATTCCGGTAAAGTTTAGATGCCTGACACAGCAAAACGCAAGTCCGCGATCAAGCGGTCGGTATCTGCTGACAAGCATCAGCACCCCCACATCCAAATTGTGAGTAATGAGTGACCTTCGAACGACGTGCTGTACAGTCTGCACAAGGGTCCTCGAGTCAGCTGATCGCATTGCGCGGAGGGGCTGGATCATGTGCAGCAGCACCTCAACCCGATTGAAATCGTACTCCTGCCAGGGCAACGTTGAAGACGGTCCGCACGATGTGCGATGCTACGGAACGGACCATGACCTTGTAAATTCAGACTCTTTGCTCTGGCCTCTGCACAGTCTGTCAAGTGCTCTAAGGTGCGAGTGGCTAAGCCATGCGAATCCTCGTGAATTCAAGCCCAAGCATCAAGCATGCATAACATGCCATCTTGCTGATGGTATCTACTCTTCATCACTTCATACAGGCATCGATGGTTTCGCAAAAGTCTCCATCTTCGCCTTTCGAAACGGATGCGACACATTTGCTGTCGCTGAAACAGGCACCACGCCTCCGATCTCCTCCAAAGCACTTCCATGGCAGAGGCTCATCAAGCCTTGACTCGAGATCACACGAGGCCAGCATCGGTGCGCTTGACGCAACGAAGGGATCCAGACTGTACACACACACACATACTAGTAGAACGAAGCAAAACTTGCAGTCGAAACCTGAAGAAACCCTTACTTCAGGCCCGTGATGCAGGAAGCAAAATCAAATCCAAACGCTGCAACTACGCCCCCATACCGCCATTGCAAAGCACTCCCAAAATTAGCCCAACTTTGCCAAAAGCATTCCCAAATCCATCCAAATTCTGAACCCCGCCCTGACTGCGGAACTCTGCTCCTCAAAACGTCAGCCCACTCCTTACACCTGCACAATGAACCCTCAACCATCTTCTGCAACCTGCAGCCAAAACGGCCTGCTGGGTCTTCAAGATCTTTAGCAGCACTAAGGTCCAGGCGCACTATGGCATGTCGGAATCGCATTGTGTCTTGGGGCCTGAAGACATTTTGAGCATGGCCGTCTTCCAGCTTCCCGAGTCATCATGGCACCGTTGACGTCTAGGTGTAGGGCCTGCTCACCATTGATGCCCGAGAGAATGTCACGCAGCAACTCACCGCATCGAACCATTCTCCCCGCATCTGAGCATGCAGCAGCCATGACGGTAGCAAGTACAGAATACCAGATGAGGTGCTATGCAGACATGCACGAGTGCTCACAGCTGCAAAGAGCATGCGCAGTCCTGATGCAGCAGGCCAGTCCCTTCCCAGAAGCGCTCCATGGCCTTTTCTGTGACAGCTTCTCTTGCGCTTGGACAAACCGAAAGCTGATCCCCGTAGGCGCATGGCCCTGTTGATGCGAAAAACCAGAAGAGCATGAAGGACACCTGTAAAGGCAAAGGTCTTGTAAGGTATGCAAAGTCAGGCAACTTCGCAACTCTCTGTTGCTTGACAGGACTCGGCCTAAAGAGATTATCCATAGCTGACTTCGATAAGCATCCATCAAACCAAGCTCCTGCGAAACCAGTGGAGGAGCTCGGTCTTGCGAAGACTTTTTGGACTTTGTGTGACTGATATCCTGCCGCAGGTCGAACTCCAGGACATCTTGGGCCTGTTATTGAGAGTTCTCTGCCTCTCTGTCAAAGATTTGATCAAGGCATTCAGCCTGCACGAGGACCACGGTGATGAGGGCTGCTGGCAGCGCAAAGAGGCAGGACCGAGGGAAGACGGATCCTGTGCATGCTCAGGGCATGTTCTGGAAGCAGCCTTGCATCTGCATACAGCAGAAGGTAAATCCCGCTGATCTTATCCAAAAGGCAGTTCCAGGATTGGCATCCAATCAAAAATCGCACTTGATGATGCAGCTTCAGTCCAGGATCGCTGATGCAGTTTACGGTTCTGGTTTATCAGTCATCTTAGGGTGGCAGCACCTTTCCAGCGAGTTGTTGCTGCCAAGGAAGGGCTGTGAGCGGTGTGACAGCACAGCTTTCACAACCAGAGGCGCATCTGCAACAAATAGATAAGTTGGTCAACAATCCTGTCTTGAGCAGACGGGCCTTTCCACTTCAAGAGAGTGAGGATGAGCCATGACTCGCTGTAGTCAATCATCGGATGTCCATCTTACGATGCACCTCATGTGGACAAGCAACACTTCAAATAAATGAAAGAGGAAGCGAGAAAAAGATCTTCTTCTGCCTTTCAATGAGAAACACCATCGCTTGACAACACTGAGCGCTTCACTGCACGCTCTCTTCGCAGCATTTCCGACGTTGGCTGATAGCGTTCCGCAGATCAGCAAACCAAACCAGAGTTCAATGTGCCGGCCTTTTGTATCTCGTTGGTTGTGTGTGTGTAAGTTGTCATATCTTCTGCATGTCTCTTCTCATATCTTCCGGGCGGCGAATATGACGAACAACTGCACTCGTCATGCAAACAATTCCATGACCTCTTGTTCCCATGGGCTCTACGAGCTGGAAACACGCGATTTGACACATGAGCAATTCCCGTACATGGGCACAGAAGTCATGTCGCAACCCCATTCCTGACCCATTCTAGCTCAAGTATTTTCCCAGGATGTAGCTGGCTGAACCTCAATAAATGGATCGCACAGAGACTTTGCTGTGGTGACGACGTCATGGGACCTCTTTCGTGTCCGACACAAATGAAACTTGAGAGGCATCCTTTGGCTCACTCTTCGTCCTGGGATCAAATCGCTCAAGGCCAAGATCTTACAGCTCCAGCACCAGGCCTTCGACAGCACCCCCTCAAAAGAGAGGGGCCGATGGTCCGAGTTCCTTGTGGCGTCCGATTCAACTCTAACTCTTCACAGAAACCATCCGCAACACCTCGATCTGCCCAGGAGCAACAGGGATCGACGCAAAGGGACGTTTCGGCGTAGGGAGTAATGGAGGCAGTGCTCGGCGCGCAGCAGCTGCAGCCGTGCAGCGCGCACGGCGTGCAGCGAGTCCCGCAGCGCAGCGGGAGGCGCCTCGCGAGGCAAGGCGTCTCCTCTCACGTCTCGGGCGGGGGCCTTTGCCGCACCTCCATTTCGGCCGAGTGCAGCCGGACCACGTCTCGCGCGGCATGAGACACCGAATCTTCCATCTCCTGAAGGTCCGTCCGAGCCTGTTTCAGACGCGTGCGGAACACAGCAGCTCTGTGCAGCATTGAAGGAACCTCTCGACAGCGCCGATGCGCATGTTTGAGATGAATTCGCTCGCAGAGGGCCTTGCGGGGCCGCCCCTCAGAAAATGCCAAACAGCCAAGAGCAGCACTGTTCCGCCTGCGACACTTGCGCAGCATAGCACTCGAAAATTTGGAAGCCTGGGCTTCCCATGGCCTTGCCTGCAGGCACAAGGGATGGAGTCATGCAGTGAGTGCCTCCTGAACCCCTGTACTTTGACATGCCTTGCCATTCGCCAGCCGTGGTGACAGCGAAATCACCCTGCATACTCGGATTCGAGGAGTGCGCAGTCGCACCACCCTCCGGAACGATGGACTGAAACCTCAATAGCTGAGCAGGCAATGATACGACATGGACACGGGTGCAGCATGGGTCTACAGTCAACGGGCAGAGTCCCAAAAGAACCATCTTGCCACTGCCATCCCGAGCACTGCTTCCAGAATGGATCATCATGTGACAGTTGCTTGAACATGCTTGGATCCATGTTGAAGTCTCCGAGGAGGAGACATGGCACTTGCAACCTCCCGTCGGCTCCCTGACCGGCTACGGACTCCAGCGCAGCCCGCAAGGGTTGCAAATAGTCGGCGAGCGTGATCCGAGAGCGAGAAATCATGCTCGGCACATGGAAATGCACCGAGCAAATGACCAGCTGTTCCCCGTCATTTTGCCGTTCCACGCGGACCACAAAATGCTCACGAGACACCGTCACTCGACGATTGGGCTTGAAGCTTAACACCGCGCTCTGTTGGCAGACACACTCTGCATTTCGCAGTATCAGGGCCGAGCAGGATTCTACCTGCACTCCGCGGCCATCTAAATCGTTTCGTCCACGTACCATGCGGAGGCTCAATGTTCCCAAGGCCTCGCAAAACAACGGATCTGCTTCCTGGACGGCAACAACATCATAGCCAGAGGCCCACCGCTGCAGCTCACCTGGCGAGTATCTCACCTTGAGGTCAGCTATTGCATCAACAATGTCCTGCTTGTGATATCCCAGTCTCTGCAATCTGGAAACCCAGACACAGTCCTGGGCTTTTGCGGTTAGCAAAGTGCCTGGAATTTACAATGTGCGCTCACTGCTGCCCAGCATCTTTCTGGAAGTAGCTAGATTTCCTGTGCTGATTCCAGGCAGCAATCTTCCAAGGTTGAACGTGCAAAGGAAGTATACTGGAAACCTGAGACTGCAGGCAAAGATTCCATATTAACAGCCGACGATCGACGAGAGAATCCGGTCCTTCTTGGGGCCCCAGCAATCAAAGTCACTGCGAGGAGAGAGATCGAGGCGTGGCCATGGCTTCGAGCCATGGCTGTGCCTCTGACCTACATGTCCTATCATCTCGGGCGTTGACGAAGGCCGCCGTGCAAGCGCGTAAATGTGCTGGTCCTTTGCCTCTTGCTCCCTTATCTGCCTTCTGCCTGCTGACAGCACATCTCCTTTGATGGGAGTGGTGGAGGCCCTAGCTTTGGCCAGTGACATGGGAATCCGCAGTTGCAGATACTGCAGCTTGCAATTTTCTGACAAAGCCGCGAATGCTACAATAGAAGCTGCTGGTCTCTTGCTACTTGCACCAGATGTTGCAAGACGTCACGTTGCTTCACAACTACAGGGTGGAAGCAAACAGAGCCTCACCACAACGTGAATATGCACTGCAGTCAAGCAGGTTGATTCGGCACAGCAGGCAAGAGGAAAAGTCAAACTAAATGTCATCGTCGTCGTGGAAGTCGTCGTCGAAGTGGTAGTCGCAGCAGAAGTCACAGCAGTAGTGGGGACGTCGTCGTGCGTTACTCGCGACCCTATCAATGCTAAGCAACCGTCGCCGTCACGGCATTGTATGAGAAGGCGAAGTCGAGGCCAGTAGAGGATCTTCTTGCTCCAACAGCAACTCAATTGCCCCGGACTGAGCGGTGCGCTGCAATCCGGTGAAGCTGCAAGTAGGCGGATGGAAAGGAGGGATGCAGACTAGCTGAAACCTGTATCCGCGTACCTGAGCCTGTGGAATGCCAATTCACCGCAATACTCAGCGCAAATGTACTCTACAACAGCCCGGTCGAATACCTGCGTTAACAGGTCCACCCTAGACTTTAGATCTTGCTCCGGTTGCACTCGAAACGTGACCAAACGCATACGCAGAAGCATTCTTTGCGAGTGGACCTGGGGAAGTGAGCTTTCGAAGTCATAAATCCTGAGCTCAACATTCAAGCTTTGCTCGAAGAGTCCAAGCGCCTGCTTTTCCTGAGACACCATCTTGCTGGCCCGCCTGTCGAGTAGTGGATGGGGTTGCGTGCCTCCTTTGAGTCTAGGAAAACTTCGGTGAGAATCGGATCGCACGCGCACGGAAAAAACAGGCAAGGACTGGTTTTGGCTGCACAGCCAAGGGAGGAACTGACTGTTCTCTTACAGTGCTGTCGAAGTCAGCCAGAATGAGGAGCACCCCGAAAAAAGGAGTTGCATGCTGACCCGCCCAAAGTCGGTAGTTGTCATTTGTGACAACAGGTTTCCATGCAAATGCCTCGAGGTGGGCTATCTGCTATCTAGCTTCTAAGCAGAAGTCTTAGCATTTCTTAGCAGAGAAGCTGGGATCCCATGCGCCTTTCCTGCTTCTCTGATTACCACGTTCCCACTCCATGACTTTTCCAAGGCAAAACCAGCAAACCAAATGGTGGCCAATCCTTACCCTGTCTTGACGCACCTTTTCCAGGCAATCGGAGCAAGGGGATATTCCCGTCCTGGCGAAGCACAGCTGCAGGATAGAGAAAAAGAGTCATGACGACTGACGATCTGTTTAAATGTGAAACCCTGCAGCATGCAGTGCTGGTGAAACGGCACACGCGGAGCCAGTGCCACGAACCTTTCGGTAAGGATTGTGCAGACTTCTTGAAGCTTGTGCATGTTTCGACCTTGCAGCTCTATGGCTCCATCATGGCAAGACAGACTGACGCGGTTGCGTCAGTTGCGTCAGTCGAAGATTGGGGCTCCAACGAGACAAGAGTTGTACAAGTGCATTAAAAAGGACCAGGGCCCAGGGTATAGCGCACGCAAATATGGCGAGTCGACGCGTCTGACTTAAGACCCATGTCATGTCAGGTTTAATCCATCCTGAGCCCTCTTTACTGCCCACAACCTGAATTACTGCTTCCGCAGCGATTTGCGCGAAGCTGCAATGGGTTTGCTCGCATACTAGTCTCCGGGAACTGGGTGACCTGTCCTGGCCTGCTTAAGGTAATTGGACTACGGCTGGGGTGGCGACTACTGGATATGAACAGGAATCATGGCAACAGTTTAAACAACGAGCTGGCGTCAGCCTTGGTCGCGAACGTGCGAAGACGGAGCTTGACTTCGTCCTCCAAAGCCTTGCAACGCGAAACTACTAAGCCTTGTACAATCTCGAACTGCAGCTCGCAGCCAGCAACAGGTACGCAAAAAAGCCAGACACAAACAGACTGACACAGATGCGGAGAGAGAGAGAGAGAGCGAGCGAGAGCGAGCGAGAGCGAGCGAGAGCGAGCGAGAGCGAGCGAGAGCGAGCGAGAGGGGGAGATCGAGCAGTATCTGCATGGCGAAGAGGCCTATTGCCTTCACGAAGCGGCTGCGTCGTCCTGCCGACTCTCCGCTCGCAAACAAGCTTCTGCCACACAACTGGAACTCAGCACACACACCTTCGAGCAGACGTAAATAGTGATACAGATCTTCCGACACATCACTGAAGCATGCAAGCAAATAGTCCCTGCACGTCCTTCTCCCAACGATCGAACTTATCATCCACCCAATATCCGACCTTCTGCGCGATGATCCAGGGTTCAAGGCATCAAGATTAGGCTTAATGTTTCACACAGCATTAACAACAACCTGCAATGTTTTGAAATAGCCCTTAACTGGGAGGGGGCGTGTGTGTGTGTGGGAATGATGGATGGATGGATGGACGGACGGACGGACGGATGGAGGTGCTCTACTTGTCGTTTCTCAAACTGGGCACCTTTCTTTCCGCCTTTGCGGTGATGTAGGTACCGCGGCCTTCAAAGTGCAGTTCACGAGAGATTCACAGACCGGCACAGCTCAAGTTGATTAGGTGCCGCTCCATGTCTCTTGCCCTCTCTCCATTCTCCATCGTACGTTCGACCTCAAACCCATGCACGGTCCGCACCAGGAGTCCATGCGGAGTCGACAAAGGGCCATGCCATCTGGCCAGATGAACATGCCATGCCCATCCTTGAGATCCTCCTGCAAGCAAGCATGGACACTTCAGGGATCATCTCTGTCAGAAGTCAGCGCTGGCACTGACGGTCCTTGTACTGGCCCTCGTAGACTAACATGCCTTTTTGAGTGTGCCAAACCTCACACGACGTCACACACTGAAAGGCCGACTCGGATCCAAGTCACTGCTTGGGGCCACACCATCTTTCCAGTTCCGGAGAAGCGACCCTTGCTGAACTGTCCTCGCAAGGACTGTAGACACTGGAGCAAAAGAGACAGAGACACAGAGAGAGAGAGAGCGAGACAGAGAGAGAGAGAGAGAGAGCCAGGCAAGCAAGAGGCGGACAGAGAGAGAAAGATTGACAAAGACGCGTGCACGCAACAGGGACATGGACAAGGAGGAGGGCAGCACCTTCGTAGACGCGTCCGTCACTCCAGGTCTGGCGGCCGTGGCCATCCTGTTGATCTTCCTGCCGTGGGAAGAGGAGAACAAAGCCTGTGCCAGCACACCCAAAACGCGTGCCTTCCACTGGCCCTCGTACTGACAGCTCTTCGACTGCCAAACACCATGACCTGCAACCAGCAATGCAAAGCATGTGCAATTTGCCAGGCTTGCGGGGTTCCGGCCGTGGCGCTTGCCATTCTTGATCATCCCAGTATATGTAGAGCCATCCTGCTGAACCCGCGTTCTCAGTCAACAATTACAGCCGCTTGCAGTGTCATCAGCCCATTGCATTTTGTACACTAAGACACCTGGCGAAAAAATGTGAACGCTTGCAACTTGTAAAGTTGGCACAACTTCACGGGATTTCTTCTCCGCCCTCACGAGCAATGGGAGCCTGGTACGTCACGAATTGCCGCTCCTGCTCTTGGCTTCCGCTACCCAAGACAACAGCATCAATGGGCAAAGCCACAAAGATGGACTCTACACCTGGCCTCGTCCGCTGCGATGTCGTCCTTTTTCGACTCCTGCCGTGCCCGCAAAAATGCCTCCCTGAAGCACTAACTTCGCTCTCTCCCTCTCTCGCGCATTCACGAGCTCGTGTACATCAACTAGCCGTACCTCTGCAGCGTTGGCTGCAAAAGAGCCTTGAGTTCGGGAGAAGGAGCTCTTCGAGATATCAAGAGACAGTCGCAAGGCCGGGCCTGCTTCTAGAGACTCTGGCTTTATGTCCTGTGCTCAAGCGCCATGCTGTAGCAAAACCCAGTCGTCCGATCACGAGCGAATTAGCATATCGACAAGCGAGTATGTCCTCATCTTTCATACCAGGAGCTGGCACGGGATCAATGCCTTTCACCTGCAAGGACTGCCAATGGCTGTGGATCTGCCATTCTTGTGCCAGCCTCATCTCGCAGAGGATCAATAGGTCCGTGGCCCTCAGAGAGGAAGGCGGCATCGACTACGTGCAGTCGAGACAGAAACCAGCTGCACAGGCACGCAAACTCACAAGGCTGTTAAGCAGGGTACGGGATCGTTTGACGCGCCGGTACCACAGCAGCGTGAATCTGACATCAGCTTCAGACATGGTTGCCTCTATCTTTCTCACGCATTTCTATCCTCCAGGCTTTCTGAATAGATTTGGGGGTTCATGGTCCTTGCCATTGGCACATAGATGCGTTTGAGGATATCGTTGGCGCAGGGGTGCTTGATTTTCTGGTATCGCATACGGAGTGCAACGCAGGGGCCTCCACCAGATGAACAGCACGTTCCTGCGTTTCCCATGGTGGCTCCTCAGCTGCGGAAATTCAACGCTGAAGGGTCTCGACCCGAAAGCAACCAGAAATACATTCAATGCATCCCGAGCTTCAACGCCCAGCTTTGACTGAGCCGAAGCCTTGAGCCCTCTGGCCGAGAGCACTGAACGAGCCGAAGACAAGCAGGAAAGCTTTGAGTTTGCAGTTCTGTGAGAATGGGTGGCACTGATCTCACAAGGACCTGGAACAGCAAGGCGCAACTGATTTTGGCACGTGCCACTAAATTCGCGCTGGGTCCATACGACCATCAAATCTACCAGCACGATTCCTGAAACGCAGAGGTGCTGAACTAGTAAACATAGGTGCTGGTCACCAGCACCTCTAATGACCAACAAACTTTGGTGTTGGTCAGGTGCCACATGGCTGCAGCAGGCACAGGTCTCACAAATCTGCTCACAGCAGAACATCCGGGGCTTGGGCAGCCACGTGCCGTCTCGAAACAGAGCATAGGCGAAGCAATCTCAGATGGTCTGCCCCGAGTAGCCCTGGGTATTCAAAAACGGCCGTGGTTGCACTGTACAAAAGCAAGAGAAGTTTCAAGGGCTGAAAAGCCCAGATTGCTGTCTCCGACCCCGTAGCACCCATCCCAGCAGTTTTGAAGTCGCAGTTGGATGCCATGCGAATTTGTCTGTGCACACACGAATCTGCTCCAGCAAACCCACCGACAAAAAACCTAACCTCATGTCGCCAAGGTGTTCCCGAATATCCGTTCCCGGGGCTTGGGGCTCCGGCAGAGGTGGGCAAGGAGGACTGCACCTTCCAGTGTCTTCCAACGTTCAGCAAACGGCTCACACATAGCTCCTGGAACGCACGAGATGCCTTCTGCAAAAGCGTCTTCATGGTTGCAATTCGGTTTGCTTCCTCTTGAGCTTGACGCTTCGCCTGGCAGGAACGGCGCAAATATGATTGTAATAACATTCACAGGCCCCTGTGGACTGCCTGCCTCGACCGTACCCAGGAAGGGAAATCGAGCCTCTATACCTCAAATCGACGACACCGCCGGAGAGCTGGCCTCGGCCATCTCCAACTTTTTCCGTTGCGAATCTTGTTCCTTCTCTTGCTTTAGGTCCTGCGAGAAGAAGCAAACAACTGTCTGCACCCCAACTTTCGGAAGCTCTCTGTCGATCGGCCTCCTCTATCTTGGCGCGCCGCTCCGCTTGGCGCTGCTTGTGGAGCCGCTCCTTTCAGATGCGAAACGAAAGCATGAACATTGCTGTGATAGTCTCTGAGTTGTCCTGCTCGGAGTCTTCCTCTTCGTTTGCTTCGTCGTCCGCTTTGTCTGCAACTGGTTCCTGACTGCAATGCATACCGGACCTTTGCAAAGACACGATATGGAGTCAGAGTCCGTCCTTCTGCTCCTCTATCCCAGGCTTTATGCCTTTCTTCAGTGCTTGTCGAGCTTTCTGCTTCGCCTCTGGACAGAAACGATGAGTTGGATGTGAAATCGTGGCACGGTGTCTTCCATCCCGTGCATTATGCCTACCTTGTCAAGGAACTGGCAGTTCTTGGCCGCACTCTGTTTCATATTGCTTGGCCATTTCGAATACTTGTTCTGTCTTTGATGCGTTGGTGGTCTTTAGTTTTTAGAGGTATTGTTCTTCTTTTGGCAGTCAACCCCCTGAATTCCTCATGCTCCTTTGTACCGTACCCCTTCCCTGCTTGGGGCAGACTGTCGCTGCTTGCTTTGCACGTTCACCATTCGACCCCGCAGTTCTGCGAGACCCACAGATAAGCTCTTCTTAGTTGACTTGTATTCCTGATTCGGATTTTTTGGAACACTCGAATCTTTCGATGTTTTCAAAGGATGCTCCGAGAACGTGGCGGATGCATAGCCCACGGCCACAAGTGAGCAAACACTGCGAGCACCCAGTCCTTCTTGCTGAGCTTCGGCTTCGCCTCCTCCTGCTGTGCCTGGCCACAGCCCTCGAAAGCACGACAAACGATGCAGGATGCCAGGCATTGATGCAACTGCAACGATGCCTTACCCGTTGCACTCGCTGTACCAATCTAAACTTGATATCTCTTGCACTTGCTCTTGCAAACATCTCTTGACGATGCGAAGCGAGGTGTGCAAGAGAACAGACTACTGTGCCTGCAAGAGTCTTTGCTCTCGCTCTTCTTCCCACTTTTTGTCGGCCTCACCACCAGAGTTTTCTGCATGCAAGAAGATTGTTCAGTATGCCTGGATCGTGCGGCAAGTCTGCCCAGATGCCTCCTCATATCTTCTACGCTGTTCGTCGCCCTTTTCGCGACATCGCTGGATTTCAGCTCTCCTCTCCTGTTGCGAACTCAGCGACCCACGGCCAACTAGCTGCTTCTGCTAGAGTTTATGGAGAGCGCGGAAGCCTGGATGTTAGGATCATCCAGAACATCAAAGTAAAGGACTTTCTTGCCACCGTAGGTCTGAAACTCCTGCAGATCACGGCAAGCTGGGAAAGCCCGAACCACCGAGTAGTTATCTGCCCTCGCTCGCCTTCTTCTGCGCCTCTGTCATTGCCTAGGGCATGCAGGGAGCGGGCTGCCACACGGGTGCATGTCGCCTGATGCGAGCGGCAGCCAAGGTGCATTTTGACACCTTGGAAAAGGGCACCGCGCAACAGAGAGCGTCACAGCACTATAGGATATCGCCGGACACCCGCAACCCCAAGCTGCTTTAGCTGTCCAAGTGAGGCACAGGATCATGTTCGGATCGATTAGGAAGAGGGCGCCTCTGCGTGGATCCTCCATCACAGCTCACTACAGCAACAGCTGGGCATCAAAGTTACCTCCGGGCTCGCCTCTGCCCGCGCCAGATACTGCGACTCGAAAAATGCCTCTGATGTTCTCCAGACTCACACTTGGCCACATGCCCCTCTTGGATGACCAAGGGGCATATGTGAAGGCGCCGGTAGGAAGCCGGATTCCGACTCGCTCGTAGGCTTCTCCCTACGAAGATCTGTGATGCGACACCAGCAAGTCCAACACGCCATGAAATCAACGTTTGTTCGAGCGAACCCAGTCCTCATCGTGGCTGATGGGAGCCGCTATGTCGATACATTTGACCTCATCCAGGAAAGAAGGGCTTTCCCTTCCATGCAGGCCATTGACTGATCAAGTCGAGAAACCGCTACGCTGCCGTTGCCCGCTGTCCTTGTCCTGCACAGCACCCTAAAATTGCAGCCGATGCATCACCAGCATCACGCACTCGAATTCACCTGCCTGATTGTTGGAATAAGGAATCTTTCCACACTCCCGCAATCAATCACAATGCCACATTCCTCCAATGGAGGCTTCTTCAGCCTCTGCAGCGAAATTGCAGATGCGGTCTATCGCATCCCGCATCACATGCCGGGTGACAGCTGCTGCTTGGCATAGAAGCTGATGTCGACCCAAGGGACCTGCAATGGACAACACATCATGACATGATTGTCCATCCCAACACGGACGAAGGACGGTCCTGACAAAGTGGGGCAAAAACATTCGCCTCCAGCTCCGCAACGAAACATTTCCCGTGTGGATTCACAGGGTTTGCTATGTCCTCTCCGAAGCAAAGCCGTGGTGCATGGATGAGACACGCTGCACAAAGCCTGGATGAAGGTCATGATTGCAGACTCATCGTCGAAATCGTACTCGATTTCGCAGAGCTGACAATCCAACAGCCGCAAAAATCAGTAATAATAAACGAAGCGAATCTGCGTGGCTGCTCTAGTGCGCCTCATTGGTGGTCACCCTGCCGCAGCAAAGGAATTTAGGGGAATAGACGAGGCTACGAGCATGGCACATTAAGTTATATAGGCTTAGGCTTTGTAGGGCTCAGGCCTTCCACCAACTTGTGAAGTTTCAATTATCTGGGCGTTTGCATCAGACCTTACTACCACCGCGCCTGGAAAACGTCGGCAAAGGCAGATGCCTGGGATGCATGCCTCGGCCTACAAATGCTTTCCAAGGAAACTCGATGGAAACACCGAGGGCACCATTAAGGACTCCCCAACTCTTAAGCTTACCTTGGAGACGGAAGCCTAGAGTCCTAGAGTGGCTCTTGGTGTTTCTGAGATAGAAGGGTCATGCACCGAAAAGGTCGCGTCTAGTATGCCGGTTCCTGCTATCTAGCTACATGCGCTCCTCTGGTCATGAGCTCACGACGTCTACAGTCACCTTTGCATAGAATCAGAAAGCAACATTTTTTCTGGCTGCATGTAGGTGTTGGCCCGAAAGCGCACTCTCTGTAAGTACGAAAACCTTGTGCTTCTGCGGTGCTTGCTGAATAGTCGCACGTCGGTCCAGGGCTCAGTGCTGTGAAGCCAAGCTGAAGCCGCGAAAGGCTTTGTAATTGTAACGAACGACGGCAAAGGCAAATCTTCGCAAAATGAAGAAGCTGAGACATGCCGATAACTCTCCCTGGTCAGGAATTCTTTTCATGCACCAGATCTGAACTCCCGATATCTCCCGATGGCTCGTGACTGGAGCGTAACATTGCTGGAGCTTCCCTTCAAGGGAGACCAAACCTGGAACTATAGCCCGAAAAAAGTTTAGAAACTTCTGAATCTCACAGTTGCCCACCAGCTGCCTCAAATCACCCTAGGCTAAGTACTCGGACTCTGCATGGCACTCGCTTCGACGTGCGCGGTGCTTGTCGCTTCAGCTACAGGTTTGACAGAACGTCTGGCCCCTTCCACAACCATGATCTCGAGTTCTAGCTCCTTTCGGGCGCTCCTGGTGATGTATCGAACAGAGCAGCCTTTGGCTGATGCACCTTCTGAAGCGATGCGTCATTGCTTTCCGCCCGTGTCAACGCAATTGAAACTCTGGAAAGCAGCATGGCTCGAGTGCCGGTGATACCCCTATCAGAGCGAAGATGAGACTTTCACCACACCTGATTATACCGAGTTCTTGTTGCCACGGTACTCTGCACAAATACCTGGCAAAAGGCATTGCCCGACACGGGCAGTCAGCTGTGAAAATATATGATGCATCTTTTCCGACAACTACGAATGGGCTTTAAAGAACGAATCAGATGCTCAAATTCGCTTCCAAATTCGTCTCTGCGCGTCAACCCATCAACAGCAAGCCGGATTTCAGCTGCTCGTCCTGGAGCAGCTCCATGGGCGGCACATTCCACGCAGTGACACAAGGCAAGACAGGTTGGCCCAGACTTGACACAAAGATCATGGCTCAGGCATGGACTGGATCGATGTTTCTGAGAACGATGGCACGCCGCAGAGAAGCAAGGTCTCTCCTTCCAAACCACTCGTTTTGACTTCTGGCGGATGCCCACGGGCAATCGAGCCTTGCATTCATCATCTGACCAAGATTTTTCCTGAAAAGCGGTCATCTGGCTACGCTACTGGTAGCGCCAGGTCTGTAAGTGGCATCTCAGCCGCTTTCGAGGCGTTGGCCGGATGTTTGTACATTTGTGCTGCATCTCCAGGCCCTCTGCAGCCACCTTGTCACTCTCCTGCCACGCTTGGCAGCATCAAGTACTGCTCACCAGCCTTGTCACTTGTGTTGACTGCAACACAGTCCTCCTTTAGTCGGGAGCGAACGTTTTCAGCAACATGATGACGCATCGGTGAGTAAAGGCCTCATCATCCAGCATGCAATGAGTGCTTCTGCAAGCTGCACTTTTTCTTTATGTGAATCTTGGGCTCACACCTTCTTGTTGCATCAGCTTGTACAGCTTGGACCTACACAGCTCTTGCCGAGCAGGAATACGATCGTGCACTTGGGATTGGAAGGGTCAGGGAATGCTGCATCAACTAAGATGCGAGGTCTAAGATTCAGGGTCATGTAGGATTGGTATTGGCTTGTTCTATCCATGCCGATTACAGAGGTGTGGGGCTTATCCGCGCCTCTCATTCAGGGCTTCTTGCTCCTCGAGCATCGCCTGACCGCTTCGGGACGCAGCCTTCTGCAAAGGAGGACTCGGCCCACCTGGCCTGGCCGTTCTCGATAAGAGAATCTGGATGACGGCGTAGTACCGACCAGCTGGGTGGACGGAAGTCCTGCATAGCCACGGCCTCCTCCAAGAGATTTCCATTGGGGTCTGGAGGAAATGGA
The DNA here is from genome assembly GCA_003297005.1 of Symbiodinium sp. clade A Y106. Lineage (NCBI taxonomy): Eukaryota > Dinophyceae > Suessiales > Symbiodiniaceae > Symbiodinium > Symbiodinium sp. clade A. The sequence continues at coordinate 31,570 of BGNK01002968.1, read as the reverse complement.
GTCAGCTAATGTCACGGCCTGATGAAGTCTCTCCACAGCCGATAGAAGAGTGTCAGCATCCTGCATGTCGGCTCGTGGCAAAACAAGGAATTGCTCATCGGATTGTGCCTGGGAGTGCTGGCAGCTGCTGGATCGATCCTCCGAGGCAGACTGCGGCAGTCTTTCTTCTCTGTCTGCGTCTGGCTTTGGCTGTTTAATCTCCTGTTTGCATGGTGTACGGAGCAAGTTCCCCAACATGAAAACAGACTTCTGAGCTTTGGACCATGGAAACACTGTTCGTTCCTGGAATGTGCACACAGTATGTCAGTAGTGTGAAGCTTAACTCTCAGGAATCCTGAGCCTTGGACGGTTGACGGGAGTGGTCACAATCATCACACTGCCGCCGCCACTTTGTCCTTAGAAGCCGAGCCCTTGCGGCCCTGGCTTTCGCACTTCGAGCTCCCGGCCACTGCCCAGTCGCAGACGACTCCTGCACTCATGCGCTCCGCCGAGCCGCTCTGCAGCTTGCACGACCGGAATGCTCTCTGAAACGCGGACAATTCCAGCACGGCCAGTCATGTCAGGGGGAGACTGCATCAGGAGAGACGCTGTCGATTGATCTTCGCCTGCGAAGTGGAAGCACAACACCAACCGGCTGCTGGGGAAAGTGCAACGCGAAGCAACCTGGAGTGGACATCTGGCTGGCTTGGCGAATCAAGCCAATTTTGGGAGGCCTGCAGCTGATGCTCAAAGAACGAAGAACGCGAAGACTTGTCCTCAACTGTCTGTCCCGAAGTGGCCAAGTGGTGAGGCTTACACTTCTCAATTTCAGCGAACTTCGGATCGCCAGCCTCACATCGCGAGACACGAAGGCATGTGTCAAGCTGTGATAGCGACAAAGCCGCCAACACAGAGTCGAAACGTTCCCCGAGCCTGCCAAGTCTTGGCAGCTGGCCGAAGCGAGGATTTCAAAGTCCATCGTTCAGGCTCCTCGAGGTACAGGTGAACAGGTAGCAGAAGCAGCAAAGAGCAAGCAAGCTGGTTCCAAAGCATTCCTGAGTTTCCACGTCGCCGTCAGTGGATGCCCTGATAACGCCACAAACAAATCGCAGCTCCGACGCACCAAGCTTCTTGCGCAGGACCGCAAAGGTCCTTCTCCCCCTGAAAATCTCCACTCCGACTCCCTCTCTGCTTTGCCGTGCTGGTCGGCCCACGTGTAGAGGCGTCCTGGACATGCGCGTTTCCGATTTCTCGAGATTGGTGGTTGCAGGCGGGGTAGGCGAGGCCTATTGGGCCTACTAGCGTCTCGAGGCTCTTCCAAAGAACTTCTGTGCTTCACCTGGCCCCGGCACCCGAAGCTTCAGCCTTAAGCGAGCCACTGAGGAAGTTCATGAGTATGTGAGACCATGGACGTGGCTGCTTCGGGTGTTGCGGGGAAGCACTCGAAGAGTTGGCAAAGATGTTCTGGCCTTAGGCATTAAGCATTCGCCGAAACCCTTTCCTGGCTGGAAATATGACATGGACGGAACCGGAGCCACCGTGAGCCCTGACTGTGATGCTCCTGACCCCTCGCAGCTTTGGCCGTTCCATCTCCAGGTCTTCCACCGCCCAGCCCTGACGCGGCTGAGATCTCTGAAACCGAGCAGAAAAAACGGGAGAGGGAGTCTCGGCCTCATGGGTCGACTCCAGGCTGGGAGAAGAGAAGGAGGCCTCAACCACAGGCTTCCTGTCCCGGTCCCTCCTCTGCACTCGACTCTCTGTCTCTGTCCGGGCAACAGGCGGTGAAGCCCGACAGAGGAATGCTGGTTGGGCCGATGGAGTTGGTTGGGTCGGCCACTGGTCTGAATCCTCGGGGCTACGACTCCGATTTCATGTCGAACGGAATGAAGTGGTCTTATCGCCAGGGAGGGATACTCTGCAACCGTGCATCGACGATGAGAAGAACGTGCTCTGCCCCTCAGCCAGCACCGGCGACGGGGAACAAGAAAAAAAGCTTGGACAAGTAGTGTCCGTCGTCAAGCGGCGAAGGGACTGTGCGACTATATACATCGCCACAGCTGCAAGCATACTCACGTGCAATATCAAAGGCTCGTGGGTTTCCTACTCATGGGGAAAGTATGGCCTGATCAGCACTTTGCGCTCGACCTGCTAAACGAAGGAGTGAAGCTGTTGAGAACCGCAGCCAAGATGCTCTGGAGACAATGACCTCCATTTCCAAAAGTCGGCTCAACATGCACCCAGACTATGTGGAACTGTCAGCAAGCAGCTCTTCCAAGACCATCAATTCCTTGCCCCAGGTTGAATGCTGCGCTCTGCCTGTCGTCCAGCTTCTTGCCATCGTGAATCTGTGAAGGAGCCACTTTACCTCTTGCTGCGAATGGTACAGAAACGGCAAGCAAGCCAGTTGCCATACAGAGTGGGGGTTAAGATGGCAACTCCAGTAGGCCAGCTTCTTCTGCGAGAGCAATTGGGGCACCTGGCAATGCATCCGCCACGCTAAATAGGCTGACTTACGCGTCAGGGTACGAATGCGACAGCTTACTCTGACCTTGACAGTCAAGTCGGTGAACACTACATATGTTAGACTGAATGGCTTCCAGAGGCTTTCTCGAAAACGCATCAGGCAGTCCTAATAGGGTCCTCGCTGCCAAGATCTGCGTGTTCTCACTGCCTCCCCCACGCCCCAAGAGATGCATGCCAGCACGGCCGGTGCGAAGGCACCAGTCTGGCGGCAGTCCGTTTCAGTCAGCACATCCAGCCTGAAGCCGAGTCTTCCGGCAATCTAACACTGAGCTAGCTTGTAGCAGTCTCCGTATGCATCCAAGAGGCTGCCGGAAGAAGCTCATCCTCTTCCGAATCCGGTCAAGCGTTTCCTTACTCAAGACTGAGTACCTCAAGGAGTGGAGACGATATTTCAAACTAGCTCCACCTAGGCAACTCGCGAGGTCCTGGCCCAGCTTGGGCTAAGTCCTCGTTGATGGTGTTCCGCATCACCGCCCTGAAGAGCTCCCATACGCTCGTCACACCTGAGATGTCGACATGAGCAATGCCATGCTCACACCAGCTTCTTGCTGCCTGCAAACCCCTCGGGGTGGGCTCAGGCTCAGGTGTGCGCCAACTGCCTTCAACTTGTCCATCACACCTCCACCCGACTGCACCCATCCAGACAGAAATCTGCAAACAGCCCCAGCACTGACCACAAACAGGTCGCCATGCTGCTGGGCACGGCACTCCGAACGTTGCTCTTTCCATTCTTCTTCGGGAAGGACCACTCCGGACGAATGGCCTGCAAGAGGTTACATAGCTACATGCTTTGCAAGACGACAGAGACAGCGCGCTCCAAAGCGGCCTTCAGGAACTGGAGCAGCTCATTCTGTCCCTCAACAGAGCCTGTGTAATTCGTCTCATCTCTGCCTCAAGCGATGGGTTTTTGCCAAAAGAAAACATCTAGAGGGAATGCTGTGGAACTCCCTATATAGCTTGTCTCGCGCTTGCATGTCGTGTGCCGATCTAGCTGCACAACATCTAGAGTCTAGAGCGTGCGGGCACAGGAGGGATGCGTCCTTCAGCTATCCTTGGGTACCAGCAGGTGCAGCAGCAGACGGCAGCAGCAGGCTTTCACAGCAGTTGGACATTTGATGTCGAGTGGGTTCAGAGCTGTCTACAGGCCACCAAGGCTGCAGCCGACATGCTTCCTGTCCAAATGCCCACTCAGCCACTCCGCAGGCATCAATGCACAGTGAAACAGGAAAATGTGTTTTTTCTCGTCTTTGGTTGAGCTACAACTTGTTCCCGGTATCGTGACCCTCAAATGGCTGAGGCAAAAAAGTGTGAAAAAATCGTCCATCACTACAGAGTGTAGCAACACAAATTGATGCAGACAACAGGCTCTCCGCAACATAGTCTGCGGAAGTACGTTGCATGCGCAACTGCAAGTTACCTTTTGCCGTCACCACATCAGCTTGGCTGAAGGGCCTCTCACCGTGGCAACGAACTATTTGCCATGCGAATGCAAAAATCACTTCCAGGATGAGACCACATGATAGTCATAGTCTGCACGTTCCATAATAAACTGGCACGGAATTGAGTGAGACTTGACAATAGTGAAACGTTTGAAACATGGACTCTACTAAACGACGCCGGAATCTCAAGCTTCTCCCCTGCTCACAAGCTTTCGGAAGAGGTATTGTGCCGACCCTGAGGATGGCGCAAACATGCGGACTTTCACCCTCATGTCTTGCATGCAACCTTGCTGTGAACGGATTGTCAAGACTCAAGACCTTGTGAAAACTGAGGCCTTCCGAGAGGGCGTAAACGCATGCTTGTGGTCGAACTTCACCTGAAACGGAGCAGTCGGCCTCTAGAATGCAAAGCAGCGAACACAGGAGCAGCTGACCGAGACCTTTCATAATCCTCTCATAGCATGATGATCATGCCTGCATATTCCTGTCCTAGCCAATGCCACTCCATACCGTTCTGTTGAGGAACGATAATACAACGGTCAACTGGGCGTTGATCCTAAAACCGGAAGGGGATGCCAAATTTAGGGGCCGGAACACAGCAATTCGCATCCGACGAAGCCTATGGCATGGCTGATACGGGTGGAGCTGAATGGAAGAGTTCACTGCTGGACTGACAGCTTTACATGTCTGTCCCCCAGCGCCTGCTCCCCGAACGCTCGCTCGAGAAAGTTGTACTTATCTGCCACAAAGCACGAATCGAAGGCAAACAATTTGCAGGTTGACGCGAGCTGTCACACAGTGAGGAGATATGCAGGGGCGCGCTTTGGCTGTGATAGCGCCGGTATCTGGCTGCTTCCACCTTCTGCTCGGAAGCCTCGGAGATGTTCCCAGAACGTGCAAAGCTCCCGGCATAGCAAACGGCTCCAACACCGATGGGGCAGCGACAATTAAGATGCGATCGCACTCAAGCTTCCTCGGCTGTGCTGTCAGGAAGGGACGGCTGATGTTGCATGTCATGTGCTACCACACCAAGACACACTCGTGCTAGTTAGATGATCTCACACATAGCCGGATGTCCTCTGCTCGTCTAGCTGCTGCATTAGCGACACTTGGATCCTGTCAAGTTTGCAAAGCCGTGACAAAGCAGAAGCAGACACGGAAACCAGCAAAGTCCCCGCTTGTCCTTGCTTTGAGCTTGTCATTCTTTTGAGCTTGAGACTCCGTCTTTTCGCTCCGTGTCTCACCGACCTCTCCGCAAAGAACAACGCCGACAGTGCTGGGAGAAACCAAACTTCTCAATGGCAACTTCAGCGAACTGAAGCCGACGGCAAGTGTTTAAAGGGCACAGCACAGGGCACTTCAGGGCACAACGCTTGGCCTTTGCAAGCCTTGCATTGTAGGCTTCCTGGTTCGCTTGCAGCTTCGCCAAGGCCTTTCGCTCCTGTGGGGACTCTGATTACTGAGGCCCTTTGCATTTCTAAGTTCGCAGGGCGGAGAAAAGCGGAGATGCGGACTAGAACAACAGCAACGTGTTATGCCTGCAGACTCGGCATGTTGCGTGACTGGCCTTCTCCATGGTCTTATTTCGGACCACGTACAACCGATCAGAGCTGAGGCCCAAGGGGCTTCTTTTCCGTACAGGGGCCGACCTTCGGGACATAATCTCGGGTCCTTCCTACAGCGACAGCTGTTGGACTCTTTGCATCATCGACCAAGTCAAGGGCTGTCGGGGCTGATCTGCTGTTGTCTGCTTCTGCTCTTGCTACAACAGCACCTGGATCAGGCTTCTGAGACACCTCTGCATCAAAATCCAAATCACGAGGGGGCCAACGTGAATAAACCTCTCAATTCATAGAGTCATAGAGACATGCTGAATTGACTGCAGCTCACCCGCATCCTGCACATGCTGGTAGCGCCGGGCACGCCGCACGGCTGACTGCCAAGCCTAAACAACGCCAAAGACAATGCACCAACAGGTCCACGGTTCAGAGTCGGGTGCCTCCAAACCCTCCGAGACTTTGTCCCTTTTGCGCTCCAGTTGCTCATCCGCAACATCCAAAGCATGCCTTGTGATGTATTCCGGCAGATCATCACGACAGCACAGATACGCACAAGCGCAAGAGCCGAGCCTGATCTTGCGCAGCTTGAACTCATCCATCACCGCAAGTCTCTCCTTGCACCCGAGTCATACAGAAGGGAGCGATGAAGAGCCTTGTGTAACAAATCTACCATCTACCTGAAACAAGCACAGAAAGCATCTTGCGCGTCCTGATTCTCTGCATCTCGGGCAGCCTTGCGATCCAAGGCATCAGACCTTCGAAGCTTGTGCAGCTCCTGCAGCTTCGGGTGTTGAGTCTGGCCAAACTGTCTTGACAGCTGTGACTCTTCCTTGTACTTGGACTGTGAAGATTCGTACTCGCTGAGCTGCTGGCTCACCTGGCACGATTCAGAAGCGTCTTTGCTGATGTTTCATCTCTCCAAGCATTCACTTCACAGGAAAATGGCAAGCGCCTTGAAGGCATTCTTGGCCATACGCTCTTCTGCTGCGAGACGTCGATCCTCGAGCATCTGGGCATCTCGTGCCTAGGCTTTGGCTTACGCAGAGATCGGGTCGCTGTGACTGCTCTGCGACACTGCGATGGCAGTGAGACGCGCGCTGCAGCGTCATGCAACCTAATAACCTGATACTTGCGAGGCTGATTATGATGTCATGCTGTACACGGAGTGCAGCAAATCGCGCCTCAAGTGTTCTCTCTGAAACAGTGTCGCAGCTAGCCGCTGCTTGTCCTTTAAACGAACCACACTCCGACCGCAGCAAGACCCGGAAAGAAAAATCATACTTTACATCTTTTGGGAGGTGCCTCTTTTCGACGATGTCGCTCCCAGACTTTCTCCATAGTTGGAGAAGGTTGGTCAGCTCTGATAGGCTCCCGTCTAGGCAAAGATCCTGCTGACAGTGAAGAGAACATCCTTGGCTGGAATGCTTCACGTTTCGGAGACTGCATCGAAGCACTGATTTCCCCAAGCATCTGCGAGTCGGACACAGACTGCATCGTGCTCGGCTGGGGACTCAATCCTGCTCACAGCACACGCTCAGGGAGCGCGCGAGCAGCTTGCTGAACAACTCTCGAACACGTTACCACTTTTCCCTTCCTTGAGATGTCATCCGAGAACCGCTCAATCCTGTCCCCGGCACACACAACCACAGCGAGAGAGAGAGAGAGTCGCAGAGGCACAGAGACGACATCGACGAGGACGGGCCTGCGCCGGGGCCCCTCGGCCCGAAGAGTGACCGGATGCGGCTCTCTGTCCGGACGCTGTCTTGGCTCTCCTTCGTGCAGCGATCTGCGAGAGATGCCTGACTTGAAGTAGCTTAGCCGGGGTCCGGGTCCTGTATCGCTTCAGAGGCGGCAAGCCGAGACCAGAGGCGCTGGGAATAGCACTCGATGGACACGTGCCTGTCCTCTCAGAACGCAAAACGCACATCTCTTGCGAGCCGCAGCGAAACCCGCGGCGATTATGATCCTTCCGGGCAGGTGTGAAGAAATCGATGAGCCTTTCTCGATTCGCATGAACGTTCTCGTCCTGCGTGTGTGCACTGATCTGGAGCAGAAATGAAAACAGCGGATCAGACCCAAGTCCTCGCCATCTTGCAAAGAAGCCTCGATATACCATCGAGGATTCGCGCGCACCATTGCCAGCTCCTGAAACAGGAATCTACAACAGCACTAAGGCACAGATGGCCAGAGAATGTGCCAGCAAAGATGACGGACCTCCAGAGAAAGCGATTCCAGAAGGCATCGCCGCCGCGGAGTTGCGTCGTCTTCATAGCTGTCGGTTGCTGCACCGATTCCAAGAGCAAAGAAATCCGCATCTCCGGTGGAGGCATTCGGACCAAATCCACGCTGGTGCAGGTCTTCCCGGAACTTCCGAACTTTCTCCTGACTCTGCCTGGACGCGGATGGCCCAACATGCCTACCAATCAGGCCTCGGCTGCCCTTGAGCCTCAAAGACTGTCTCCTGCCAACCTCTTTGAAGATGTCTGTAATCTTTATTCGCCTCAGCGCATTCAAAACGATCAGACGGCAACAAATGGATCTGGTCCTCCTACTTCGGGCTGCAATTGTTATGGGCTCGGGGCACCAACTTGACATTCTTGACATAAGGCGTGGGTACGGTCACGCACGCTGGGGTCCTTGCAGTCTTCGCTTGGCATGGTCCTTCAACTTCTTGCCAGCGTCACTGGCACGGCATCGCATCAGCCGTGCGCGCTCCAAGAAGGCAGATGTTCCCTTCTCTGCAATGTGGCCACTCCGTTCCTGTGAATCCTGATCAATGCAGCCGGAGCCGTGCTTTGGATCGTCTTGAATCTTCAGCATGCCGATTCGGAAATAAAGCTGAGTAGCCATGCCCGCGAAACCGCCCGATGGCGAATGAGGCAACAGATTGTCGACGCTCTTCTGCACGCGCTGCACATATAGAGCCATTTCAGCATCCTCAGCCTCCGAAGCGTTTTGACGAAGGCAACTGAGCATTAAACTAACCACGATCGCTGTCGTTCCTCCGTTTCCACTTTGGATCGCAAAGCAGTCGACAGAGCCGCCTTGCCAGCCAAACTCTTGCATTTCATGAAACGGATACAACACGCCTGCGTGTCCGTGGCCTCTGCTTTGTGCCACTCTTTCGCAGCATCATGGTGTCCAATCTCTACATTGCGGCAAACTTTTTTCCTGACTGTGCACACCAGTAGAGACCAGGCTGTGAAACTGTACATCCTCTTGCATTAGAACGTGCAAATTACGAGTGCAAATTGCCAGATGCATCAGCGAAAGTGAATCAAAGGACGTGCATGCACGCGTTGAGAACTGCTCGATGTATGCAATGTGTATGGCGCTGCTGGTCCTGGATAGAGACGCTGCAGACATGGCGGCTCCGTCTCCAAGGTCCTGCAACGTTTCTGTCACAAACTCTGGGTGCTAAGAAGAAACCACTGAACTCACGGAATAGATGCACACAGTGGTGCGACTGCATCTTATTCCGCCTCCGTGGTCGTTTCCACAGGAATCTCATCTCTCTCTGCATCATGCTCCTTGCTGATACAACTCTCACGATGCATGCTCAAAGCTTTGCGGCTAGAGCCACGCTCATTTTCAACACTCTGGGCTGCAGGCCACTGCCGCTCGGATCTGTTTCAAAAGCTCTGGCTTCACAGACATGAAACGAACACGCAATGATGGTTGTTCGATTTGGTATTCTGCAACGGGGTATGAAAAGCTTTGCAGTTTGGCTGGATGTTGGATTTTTGCTTGCAGTGCGGTGTTGCGCACCTCGGTATGGCAACGACGCATTGTTCTAGAGCGCTTTGCAATGCAATGACTTGAACCAGTTTCTTTCCGACTTGAGCCTATGCCAATAATGCTGTGCTTTGGGTCGCAACATAAACCAACAAGTTTCGTTGGTCCTGCTCCCGCACTTCGCTGGACCGAATCAGTCAGGTTCTGACAAACAAAAAAATCGTGCGACTGACAAGATCTTCGCTTGTTCATGTCGTTCCAAAGCGGCCCGGACTTATGCCAGACCCTAAACCAATATAAACACTTCACTAAACTAAGCCAAACTACCTTATTTGGGCATCCCTAAATCCTGAACCCTTCTACCCCAAACACATAAGCCCTGGAACGCTTAAGCCTTGAAACAAATACTTTAACTCGGAAACCCCTTAACCTAAAGCCCACAACAAAACCCCAAACCCGAAACCGAACGAGGATACCAATATGGGAAGTTTTGTTCCTTTGCAGAACTCCGGCCAGAAGCTTGAAAGACAACTTGCGAGGAATGTGTGAGCCATACCCCGAAATCCCTTTACACACTCCGACGCGCCTCCCCCCAACACACCCAAGCCCTAAACCCCAATGCCCCCAACAAAAGAAATACCCTCAACCCTGAAGCCCGAACTTTGGTAAACCTATACACATACACATATACACATGCACACAAATGCTTGTTTTCTCTTAAATGCGGATGCACGTACATAAACAAATACCTATACACTGCATATACACTACATATACAAAGACAAAACAAAGACACCGATACAAAAACAAGTACATGTAGCTTTATATATAAATATACACATAACATATACATACACAGATGCGAGTACATATCACTACGCAACTACATATACATCTACATCTACATCTACATATACAAATAAACATATACATACACATACACATATACATATACATTTACATTTACATATACATAAACATATACATAAACATATACATATACGTATACATATACATATACGTATACATATACATATACGCGTATACATATACACATACATAAACCTATGCCTATACGTATACGTATACATCTACATCTACATATACCCATACACATACATATACTTTCGACTTTGAGTGCGCTGCTCGAGTCGTCAAGCTTGGCGAGATAGTCGAAAGAAATGATTAACATACGGCCATTCAAGATGGCATGCCTTGGCAAATTCGGCAAAAGATCATTCTACCCTGAGCCAAAGCTCCTGAGAGCATCGCGAAGGATTTGACAGAACCTATGCGACAGCGCTGTCGTGAAGACCATAAGAGAGACGATGCATATACATATACTGCACATATACATGTACATGTGCATATACATATAAACATACACACACACATACATATACATAGACACATACACATACACATACAGATACAGATACCGATACAGATACAGATACAGATACAGATACAGATACGAATACGTATACGTATACATATACATGTACATATACACAAACATATACATATACATGTACATAAACATTTACACAAACATATACATATAAATATACATATACATATACATTTTCCTATACATACACATACACATATACATATACATATACATATACATATACAAATACATACACATACACATACACATACACATACACATAGACACATATATATATATACATATACATATACATGTACAAAAACAAAAAAACATAAACATAAACATATGCAACAATGTACAAGTACATGTACAACTACATGTACATGTACATGTACACATACATATACATATACATATACATATACATATACATATACTATACATTTTCATTTACATATACATAAACATATACATATACATGTACACTCATAAACATTTACACATACATATACACATACACATACATATACATATACTGTTACACATACACATACAAAAACATATACATATGCATATACATATACATATACAAACACATACACATACACATAGCAATATGCATATACATATACACAAACATATACACAAACATAAACATATACAATTACATGTACATGTACATGTACAACTACATGAACATGTACATGTACATATGCAAATGCATATACATATACACATACACATTACATATACACATACACATATACATATACATATACATATGCATATACATATACATATACATATACATATGCATATACATGTACATATGCATATACATATACATATACATATACATATACATATGCTGCACAGATACATATACATGATATATGTAAATGTATAAGTATATGTATATGTTTATGTATATGTTTATGTTTATGTTTATGTTTCTGTTTATGTTTATGTTTATGTATATGTATGTAAATGTACTTGTACATGTACATGTGCATGTTCATGTACATGTAGATGTAGATGTAGACGTACATGTATATGTTGTTTTGTAAATGTATATTTATATGTCAATCTCACGACCGACTGACCACGTACATACCCCGCGCAAGGTTGTCTTTCGAGCATAGTTCCACAATTGGAAGCGTCTTTGTCCAAGACAGAGCAACCTTGCGGTAGGCGGTGGGGTCTTGCTTCGCGCTTCACAACACTTTCCCTTGTTTCACCGAGTCTCACCCCTGATGCACATCCCGTAGCTCCTACAGCGCCAGCGCAGGACAGCATGGCGACAAAACTGACCTGTTCTTGAAGCCTCTTCTGGCATCACTGTTTTTCCGCCACAGTGACTGCCTTTCCTTGGACCCATGTAGTAGTTAGCCATCCCAGCCACCGCGTGCAACATGTCGGCTTCCTTTGTCGGCAGAGTTCCAGCGGAGATTGCTGCCCTGATCATTGATTACGCAATCGATCCTGTTGGGCCCTGTGCCAGCGGCGCCCACCGAATGCTCGCCGTCTAATTACTCAGTTTATCATACTTTCTTGTTCTTCCCTGCAGGAACATTTGTTTATGTTATCAAACCAAATCCGGACTAGTGTGCTGTGCTATGCAGCGATTCAGTTGAGGATCCATTGTTTACCGAGTTCGTGACATTTTCTGCATTTGCAATCGCTGCCATGGATGATGCTGTGTTTCTGCTGAACGTGGGGTCATAGAGGGGGGTGGGTAGCACATATATATATATATATGCATATACATATACATATACATATACATGTACATGTACATGTACATGTACATGTACATATACACAAACATAAACATACATGTACAACTACATGTACATGTACATATAGATATGCAAATACATAGACATATATGTATACACATGTACATATACATGTACATATATTTTACAGATACATATACATATACAAATGTACATTTTCCAATATACATATACAAATGTAAATATACAAATATACCTTTACAAGTATACATATAAATATACATTTACAAATTTACATACACATACACCTCTACATGTACATATACCTCTACTTCTACATTTACATATGCATATAGTTATATACAGATACAGATACAGATACATATACATGAACATATACATATACATATACCTTTACCTCTACCTATGCATATACATACTCATATAGTCATATACATATACATATGCATGTACATGTACATGTACATGCACATACATTACACATACACATACACGGACACAAATACAGTTACAGATGCATCTACATCTACATCTTCATCTACATGTACATCTACATCTACATCGACATCTGCATCTGCATTTGCATCTACATATACATCTACATCTACATCCACATCTACATCTGCATCTATCTGCATCTGATTCTGTATTTGCATCTACAGCATGTGCATGTTCGTGTACGTGTGTATATACCTGCCCATAGGCATACTTTACCATACACAGATGCACAGGCATGGGCATGTGCAGACATTTCCAGATTGGCATCCGATTGGAGAAATGCTTGAACCCGCAGAATGTGGAAAACAAAGCAACCTCTGGGCTCCAGTCAAAGTTGGCAATCCAAATCTTAGGATGGACTGATTGCAGGTTCTGACAGCAATTGGTCATTTCGACTTTGCGGATCGGCGTTGAGCTTGCAAGCGAGAAGGGGCCTGAAAGGGGGTTTCAAAGGCGGCCTTCAACAGGGTCTTCAGACTTAGATAGGGCTTCAAGAGGGCTTTAAAAGGGGATCATGGGGGGCTTGACAAAAAAATGCAGCTTGGCTTTCTCCTTCTTGCGTGTTGGCGAACCCTTTTGTCCAAGAAGAGCGGGGCAGAGGAGGTTGGAGGTCATTCACGATTAACTCTATTTTCTTCGCTTTTATCTCCCCTAAAGAAGCAAGACGGGCGGTTGAGAGCTCGTTCATGATTACTTCTTTTCCGTTCACTTGTTAACTGTTAACCCTCTTAAAACGTTGTCGCCTAGATTTCTCCTTTTTACGTCGTGGCGAATACGTTTGTTTAGGGACACCAAGGAGGGTTGGGAGGGTCATTCCTCATGACTCGTGTTTTCTGCGCTTTCACCTCTCCAACCTTGGTGTTGCTTTCCCTTCTAGGAGACGTGAAGGGACAGGGGGCCTGGAGGGAGTTCAAGAGGGGGAGCTTGAAGGGAGAGGGCGGACTTCAGGGAAGGCTTACAGAGAGCATCTCTCGGCGTCCAGGGTGGCTTGAGGCTTCAGAAGGAGAGCTTCCAGGTGGCACGAAGAGGAGCTCCAGGAGGATCCGCTGGGGAGGCTCTGCGGCCTAGTGCCAGATGGGCCGATCCGCGACCCAGAAACGTGCTGGCGGCTACAGGCCCTGCAGTCGACCTGCAGGAGTACTGAGTGTTCACCTGTGGCTCAGGAGGTTCTCCAACCTACGCAACTGCCTGGAGGTTAACCTCTAAGCGAGGGAACCCCCCGGTGTTCCGGAGGGCGGTCGCACCTCGATCACGTGGGAATCGCGGCCACGTGGGAGTGTGGTCACACCTCGAAAGTGGGCAGAGTAGCACAGGAGGGAACCCTCTGGCCTGGCCAGAGCGCAGGTCACCTCCGTCGAGGGAATCCTGGCCCTAGGTAAGGCCAGGAGTGTGAGGTCACACCTCGTGTAGCGGCAAAGGTGGCCTTTAAGGCGTAAAAACCTTTTCAGCAGGACTCAGACCCAGTGTTTCAACTTTTGCACTAATTCGAAAAAAATTTCAACCTGGGTTTGAACCCACTCGAACCCGGGAAGAACCTAGGTTGAACCTAGATTACCTAGTGGGCAAATAAAGGTCTCTCTTTACCCGGTCGGTGGAACACAGCTGATCAGTGCGACGACTCGACCCTTTGGACGAGGGGACTTCTCGCACACACCACCAGTTTCCCCGCAACTCTCCCGTCACAGTAGGGGTCAGCGTGGTCGCGCTCCAAAAAAAAAGGGGATGAGCTCGAAGTTGTTGGCAAGCTCTGTGCGCAGGTTCCTGGCAGCCAGACTGTTTTCAGAGGGACACGAGGCCAACTCAACCTCACTCTGGACTGCCAAGGGGTTCCTGAGAGGGTTAAAGCCCCCAAGGCGGGTCGCACAAACGCGGCGCTATGGCAGCTGACGCAAGACCACCACCCGGAGAGGGTTTCGCGCATTGGATCCTCTCGCACAAGGACGAAAACACTTTCATCAGCAAAGTTGGTGCCTACAATCTGTGGAGGCGTGCTGCCAACGACCTCGCAGACAAAGCTTGTGGGAGTTCACCGCCACCCTGGGGCCGCCGGCTCAGGTGGTAGAGGAGGTCCGCTCTAGAGACTCCCTCCACCAAAAAAGAATCGCACCGTGACAGGGACAAACAATCTCAATTGACCACCGGGCATCCAGCGCAATACATCACTCACAAATTGTCTGTAGTCACTGTAGTCTCGAGAATCAGTTCGGCAATGCCAGCAAGGCAAAGAATGGAAGCTTGCGAAATGCCTTCAATTGAGGTAGCAATATCTGATTCTCATGCTGACCGTTGGGAAACGCAATCACTTGAGCAGTGAACAACGAGTGCTCAATGAGCTTGCAGAGCGGTGAGTTCAATCTTCAGTTGGCGATGCAACAGCTGATCGCGCAATCCAACTGTGGAAAAGGGAAGATCTGCGAGCTTCTGACAATATATCGCAATTTCGTCAGAATTGCCATCAGTGCGAACGTTGCTGCATTTGGACCCAATCTGTAATCATTGTCTCGGTTGACAGTCGGTCTCGGGCAATAGGTGACTGCCAGAGATCCACAATGACAGGGAACGGGTAATCTTGGCACATCATCCGTCTCCTCAATCAACCAGATGGAAATCAATTGCTGACATCGTTCAATGCTCCACATCCACTTCGCCATCAGGTCCAATGTCCACATAGTAACAGTATGCAATGGACCAAGCTCCTCAAAGACAGAATCAATGTAATCCTGAGTCGGAAAGCACAATTTCTGGGAAACGGACACAATGGACTCTGAACCAATGCCCTGCTTGAGATATTCAATCTCCAGGTTCTTGTAGATCCAATGTGCAAACTCGGCCATTGTTGCCAATGATAGGTCACCTGCAAAGTGCCAATTTGGCGGTCGAGGATAGAACGTCAATGCTTCGTAATCATCAGCTTGTTTCATGATCGATTTCATTGAAAACAATGCGTCCCGAGAAGTGTCAATCACCTCGTTGTTCCGATTGCGGCATGGCACTTGGCTTTGCACTGGCACTGATGCAGTTGCATCAATGAATCGCAACCCAGAGGTGCCAATCGGCATGCGATTCCTGTCCAGTTCTGGATAATCAATTGTCCATGTTGCCAGGAACATCTCCAATCTGTCTTCGGCAAATTTGCAAGCTGACAATTTGCGAGACAATCTCTCTTTCGTCTCCAAGTTCAGCCAATAGCAGGCAGAATTTACTTTTGCCCACAGACTCATCAATCACGGAACCATGCCAATCTCTACTCGTCCCGATTGCAAGCAATAATGTCGCACATTTTGCCAAATCACTTTCAACCCACACAGACACATCACTTCCGATTTGCAAGGACTCAGGGCTCAACTAATTCTGTACAATGGTTGGTGAAGGTTTTGTTTGCCTTCCAAGTGTCAATGCTATCAACACACAAAGTTGAGAGCGAACACGAGCGCCCAATAGAGCAACAATACACAAATGAAAAGTAGCAACAAACACCCGCAAATTCATCAAAGATAAATGTCCGAATTCACTCGGCCAACACAACTGACACAACTGGTTTGAACTCTAAAATTGGACAACAAAAATATAGCTACCAATATAAGAAATGCAAAGAACACTACTCGTAATAACTATCTAGAATCTAGATACGATGGCTCAATTAATGAGACAAAGTGCGAATGAGGAAACGAAGTGTCCAATCGACACACTCATAGACTCATTTCTCTCAATTTAACTCTTGCTCTCACTCTCACTCTCACGGTCCCTCAAACAAAACCAAGCCAATGAACTGAGAACGACGCACGCAATGAATCCAATGAAGACAAATAAGGCGCCGACAATGCAAGGGGGGAACTAAGGCGAAGGCTGTTGAGGACCGCAATGGTTGACCACTCAAAGCAATCAACAGAACTGTTGGCATTACGGGAAAGCCCTCAGTCAATTCAGCACAATCGACTAAAGTATTTCCAATCATGCAGAAGGAGCAGTAGGCTCGAGAAGGCGATGTGTCAGTCATGCAAACCAGAATCCGGAAATCTTGGGTCTGCAGTCAATATCGACGTACCTTAAGTGCATTCAAGATGCCAGTCAGCAGGCAGTCAAACAATGTCGTGCAATTATGCTTCAGTCTAGAGCCGCGCAAGATTGCTGCGTACAGACCATAAGGTGCAATGAGAACTAAGCAGAACGAGTCCAGACAAACATCCTACAGTTGCTCAGAAGAGTCAATCATGGCAGTGCAATGCCCAAAACTTGCAATCACCGCAAGAACGTGGTGTGTGACCCAATAGAAAACGATGAACCGAGCTGAAATGTGAACAGCCATCAGTCAGGGAATGCGTCAAAACCAAATTGCGAAAACAACTGCATGTACAATGGAGCATCGACCTCGTACTGCCATTCCACAAACTTGGCTCTTGATGTTGAGCAAGTAAGATGACAATAGTCACGACCGAAGTCGGAGTGGAAGTAACATCGACATGTCTCGACAATACACTGTTTCGAAAATCACACCCGCAACAACGTTGCAACACGACGCAAACAAGCTAACGAACACAGTCCAATGAGAAATCCCCAATGCAGATCAGGATCCCAGAATGCGTGTACAGCAATGGGAAGATCCCACAAGAGTGTGAAAGGAAATCAATCGTGTCCACTAGGCACTGATGACCAATGTACAGACCTACCAACAATCCAACCACAAGTGGTCATGTTCGCGAAGTATCTTTAGTAAGAACTACGAGAACATGCCAATAACAATCTGCAGATCCGACCAATGGTCCCAAAGGCAACAGCAGAGGTGGCAATGGTTTGTCCCAAGAACATGTCTTTGCAAAAGAGAACAACCTTGAAAAGAACCGATGCAATGTCTGCAACTTGTCTCTGCAACTCGTAGCAAGCAATCCAAGACAATGCTGACAATGTGAAGCACCTTGACACAATGTCTCTACACTCTTGAACCAGCAATGTCTTTCTATTTTGCTGCACGAAAAGAATCGCAGAAGACCCAATGCTCCAGATACAATTCACACACTAAGTCGAAACTGGCACAGTGTCCTAAACGGTAATAATGTAGGTGCCATCCGAAGAGCAATGACCGTAAGCATGAATCCATCAGCTAAGCCATAGATCATCCGAAGCTAACCTATAAGTGACAGAGCTGATGCAACAATGTGACCTGACCATAGGCAAGAGCAGTGCAAAACAATCCCCTCGCTTCGATCCTGCAATAAGCACACACAAGAAGAAACACAATGCCAATCATGTGCCAGAATCATGATGTATACACAACCCAATGG
Organism: Symbiodinium sp. clade A Y106; assembly: GCA_003297005.1. Classification (NCBI taxonomy): domain Eukaryota; class Dinophyceae; order Suessiales; family Symbiodiniaceae; genus Symbiodinium; species Symbiodinium sp. clade A. Next base: position 13,402 of record BGNK01002968.1, on the reverse strand, counting down.
TTCAGTAAGCACAATCCCAGGACACCTTCCCAGGAAGCCAATCCAATCAATCACCACCAAACAACAATCACTCAATTGCTGAACTCGAAGTGTATCAATCCAGGCGAACCATGTCGTGGCAAGCAATGCTCCAAGGCAAAGATGCACATCACGAATCCATCGTAAATCTTTATGGCGACGTGAAACGCAAGCGACAAACATAGATCGAACACGTGCGGCATGGCAATAGTCATGGCACAGATGCGCCAATGTGCTGACTTCCAGCAGTCAGGGCATCAAGCAATCCGGAGAGTGCTTTGACATGAACACTCCTTGCCATGCGAACAAGACAACCAATCTACGGCAATGCCACACTTAAAACGTGGTCGTAAATACACTGACACTATAGGGATGTACCGCGCAAAGAACTATCCCTAGAGCACAGGATGCATGCGGCATTCAATTTCGGGGGGCAATTCAGTGGTCAAGGGAATGGCCGTGGAGCAATAAAAGATATTGTCGTACCGAACATATGGAAGTTCCACAACCAATGATCCTCCAATGAAACAAAGACTTTTTCATGCTGTTGGAACAATCAAACACAACCAGTCGATCAATGTCAAGCTAGACAAACAAGCTGCAGGAGTTCAATCATTCCTTAATAATTGCAAGCTGTGGTAATCATGCATGACGGCTGTGTCTCTTGAGAAATCTTGCAGCGCTCATCTTCTGATTCTTGTCATGCCAGTTGGCAAGAACACAATGAGCACGTTGTTCCTCCTCAATTACACAGGTGCGACAATTGTGCATGTGGACTAATTGACTAATGCTGCTACCTGGGCCTTGGCTGCAGTTGACAGGCGCACAGTATGATCTTGTGCCACAATGTGTAAAAGAGCAATAAGTCAGTTCTTCTTCAGTGGTCATCCTTGGCGTCAACATCAATCAACATTCAGATTTGCGACCATCGAGCTGTGCTCGTGCCCATTCAAAACCCTACTACTGCAATCAACCGATCCTAGGTCCTAGTTGTTTGGATCAATGGTCCGACTGTGGAAGAGCCGCGCAATGCTGCTAAGTCTGCTAAGTCAATCTCTCGGGTCAAACCTTAACCGTGAAGACCCAAAATGTCCAAACCAAGCTGTTCAAAGTATTCTGGCCAATCCAAACAGTCAGATAGGTAACAAATATTCACTTCCAGCAAACTCAGCTTCAGTATAATGTTCAGACAATGCTTTATTGATACTTAGGCCAATCTCATAAAGATCAGCTTCCTTTACTGCCTGACCATGTGACACGGCGCCTGACCATGTGGCAATTGCTTGAGTCCAAGAAGTGCACAGTGTGAGAGCAGACAATGCTCCATTTCGTAACAAGGCAAAAGGTCCTGTGGCCAATGCAGGCAAGCAATGATCTTGAGTATTATGGCCAATCGTTCAACATCAACGCAACAAAAAGAGATACAATCGAAATCCATAAAACCGAAATCAATGTCTACACTCACCGATACTCACCTCGGCTCGACGCAGGAGGAATTCCAAAACAAAGTCAGCTAGGAATAGACCTGGACAACGAATGCACCTCGCGCAGCCAATGAACAGTGCAGCTGAAAGTGCAATCCGTCCATCAATTCGCATGAGGCGTCATGCAAGCACACCGACCAATTAAAAGCAAGATATGTGAGCGTGAAGGCCAATGCCCAAGAGAGACGCATCAGGCAATGCTACATACAGCACCACAACCAAAAATCAGCCAACCACAATTGGCCCCAAGAGCGCATCAATGAGCAAGCCAAAGTGTGTCCCAAAGAGTGAAAGGAAAGTCGCACAATATGGCACTACCACCGCATGTAGACATCAATCTCAACAGCGATGACAACAATAAAGACACTGATCGGCTAAAATCATCCTCAAAGGCCTTAGCGCAGCACCTTGGTACTGTAACTCTGGCGCTCAGACTTTTTTTTTTCCCACGCTTCAAGACGTCAGAGACCCGTCAGAACAAAGCCAGGTGACACGTCGGTCAGACGTTTGCCACATGCAGTCCACTGCAGAGAGATTGGATCCCAGGGAATGATCACCGCGTCCAACGTGAAGACGGATTCGAGACAAGTCGACGTGGGCGATGTCGCCGTGACGACGTTCATGTTTTCCAAACAAACTTCTCCGCGTGGCAGGTTGCTGATTTGCGGCTCTTTAAATCAGTTCTGCAGGATAGTTAATAGTCAGTCCGTGTCAGCCTGCGTGGAGACAGTGGCATGTCTTTCAACGTGCGACGGTTTTTTTCATAAAATTGAGCCACATGAAGGCATATGTGGCGCTAGCGGCATACACGCTGCAATCGTTTTGAACGCTGCTCCCATGAGGTTCGTTCGCTAGGAACTTCAGTTTCCGTGTCCTGATGAAGTTTGTTCACATTCGAAATAAAATCGAACATTCCATGCGAGCAATTTAACTTTGTTCACAGCTACGGTCATAAACTCGACATGAACTAAACTCAAACATCCATGCCATGCGATAAACAATTTGCAGACGTTCTTCATGGCCGAAAAAACTTCCGAAATTCCGTGACTTGAGCTTCACGCACCCAGAACTTTCACCATCAATCCAGACTCTACCTCATTGAAAGTTCCAAAGTGATAGCATGGTTCAGTTTTCCAACATGTTTTGCATGTCGCGATGTAGTCCGATTCGAGGATTTAGCAAGACGGCGTGGAAGTCCAAGTTCCATGTGGAAAGCGACAAATGCAAGAAGAAGCTTCGAACCGCAATACGGACCAGCTCGCGAAATTGCAAGCATTGATTCTATGGTTGTTCGGGCCACAGATGGAACCGAAACTTTGCTAAATCCCGTTCCGAGAGGCAGTGCTGAACCGAAAGCCAAATTAACCCGACCTCCCGTGCCCCTTGCCATTCGCCAGCTTCAAGACTTCAACCCCGGACCCGTGGCTCCACCCTAATTTTTATNAGTGCTGAACCGAAAGCCAAATTAACCCGACCTCCCGTGCCCCTTGCCATTCGCCAGCTTCAAGACTTCAACCCCGGACCCGTGGCTCCACCCTAATTTTTATCATCAACAAAAATGACGGAGCTTTCGTCCACATGCGAAGCCATCATGCAAACGCCTTCCGAAGAGCGCTTGGTGGATCAGTGGTCGCCACAATGGACATGGCCGGGTCGACAACGTGCCATCGGAGCAGTATATCGGTGCATCTTGGGCCTCTATGCTTTTGGAGGCAATGCTCCGAACGTGTCGAAGGCTTCCTCGATGAAAGAAGCATGCATCGCAGTCAACCGTTTCGCTCTGAATGCGCCCGCTTCTTCCAATCGGCGTTTGCGACCTTCTGTAAGCTTCTTGTTGTGCTGGAACTTGGTTGCATTGTTCTGATAGACTCGGAAGGTCGCTGTCGGCATCGTCTCCACGTCCTCCGGCGCCACCGTGACCGCCTGGTGTGGCCGGGCATTGTAGGCCTCCGCTGCTTCGTCCACGTGCTCGCGCCAACCGCCTCCCCTCCGGGCCACCATGCCTGCTAGGTCCTTCTTCAAAGTTTGAATCGCCCTATCTACGACTGCCGTTGCATTGCGGTCCGAGGGGTCCTTCTGCCGGTGCACCGCGCCTCCGGGCAGGGCGGCCTCGAGGCCCCGGAACTCGTTTCCCATGTCTGTGGTAACAACATAATTGCCCTCCTCNTCTGCCGGTGCACCGCGCCTCCGGGCAGGGCGGCCTCGAGGCCCCGGAACTCGTTTCCCATGTCTGTGGTAACAACATAATTGCCCTCCTCCTGGACCAAATCCGGAATGATCTCCGCGGCCGCCCGCATCACCGTCTCGGCCCGCTTGTCGGGCAGGGCTTTGGTTGCAATCTCCCGGGTGAGGGGGGGAGAAAGGTCAAAGAACAGCACGATGCCGAAGTCGTCACTGTCCACACGCCCCCAAAGCATCTGCTAAGCGTTCGCCCAGCAGTCGGCGACCTGGCGAAAAGCCAGATGCGCCTTGCACTCCCACTCAAAGGCCGCCGCACGCTGCTGGCAGCAGCGTTGGCGATCACTTCCACTGGCACGCCTGGTGGCGCAATCTCGGGCCGCTCGGTCAACTTGCGCGTTCAGCGCTCGCGCCTTCATTTCCCCGCATGGAGGAACGCGCCAACTGCTCGGTGCAATCTTTCCATGCGATGGCACCCACCACCAGTGAAGCTCAATGCGGCCCCGCATNGGAACGCGCCAACTGCTCGGTGCAATCTTTCCATGCGATGGCACCCACCACCAGTGAAGCTCAATGCGGCCCCGCATCTCCGCCTGCATCTGCAAAGCCGGCTTGGAAAGTAGAGGGGAGGCCCCGCCACCATGGAGCGTCGTCAATGCAGCCTGACAGTCCGCCAACACATGGACACAACCAGCAGCCGTGCAGCGATGCAGCGCACGAACCACCGCAATCAGGCCCTCAGTCTCAGCACGATAAGGGCTTTGATCCTCCGCGTCGACACCAAGCGAGAAGACCCCGCCGTCGTTGTCTAAGACCACCGCCCAAGCAGCCACGGTGTCAACAACACTGCCGTCCGTGGCCAGAAAGACAGTGCCGTCCCGAAGCAAGCAAGTCTGAAGCGAAGCGGAGAGCTCGTCCACGTAGTCGTGGTAGTCCAGCACAACCGGGCACGCGGGCACCTCGGGGACCCTACAAGCCAGAAGCCGTTCCTGTAAGCGGTCCGTCGGAAGAGGAACCTCAGCGACGAAAGCAGCAGTCTCCACGCAGTTCCAGAGCAGGTGAGGCCTCGAGGGAAACCGCTTGCCACACAGACAGTCAGGGGCACCCTGGCCCAAGCGCTTCTGCTTCTTCTCCTTGTGCCACGCAGAGCAGCCAGTGACCAATGCGCAGTTCCGCTCCAGGGTGTTGGAAGAGGTACGCCACGCCCACTTATGGCCTGCACAAGTCGCAAGAAAGCCAGGCGGTGGCCGAGGAAGGTCCAAACCCTGGCCCAAGTTCTCATGTTGCTGTCCCTCCCGTTTCAGTCTTTTCACCACACGCGTGCACTGGTTGAAACCCTTGACACGGTAGAAGTCACGCAGCCACTCAGCGAGGACCGCGATGGCATCCACGCCCAATTCGAAACGACGAGTGTGCCCGTAGGAGTCCCGACGAAAGAAGAATCGGCCGGAGGGGTCGTGCCACCATGCCATCGTCTCCAGTGCCTCCACCGCGTAGGGCAGCAACTGAGGCCACTTCTTGGTCGCCAAACGGAGGGAAGCCTCCTCGATCCACACTGGTTGCCGTGTGTGAACCAACACCGCCTGCCGCAGCGCAGCCAAAGTCGCCGCAAACCCTGGATGCACCTCCCAGCCACAAACCTCGTAGCACAACGTAGACGGCGTGTCAGCAGCCAGGTCCTTCGACAGCAGAACGCGGAAACTGGAGACAAGTTCCTCGTGCGTCTCCGCGGGGACAGTGGCAAAGCCGCCAGCCCACGTCAGCATCGGCACGACCAAAACACTGAGCAGGCGCTTCTTGGCAAGAAGGCCACGAGCCGCAACACCGATCAGCCTGAGCCGCCGCAACGCCTTCTGGAGGTTGAAGTCCTTAAGGTAGGGTCGCTGCTCCTTGTCCAACGGCACAACAACACCAAGCAACGACAAGCTGTCAGCAACTTCGTAGTCCAGCACCTCGGCGAGCTCCGCCACTTCAGCCGGCGGCCGTCGGTGAACAAACCTGCTCTTCAGTCGGTCACAGCTGAAGCCGTAGGCGCGGTCAAAGTCACTGCTACGCCGCTTGGCAGCAAGAAGCGAGACAGGGTCAGCAGCCCACAGCAGGCGGTCGTCCACAAAGCTAACCGTAGACACAGCAGTCTCGGCACCCCACTCAGTCACGGCCGACCACACAGCCATGACGGCACCAGCAAGGGCAGGAGACAAAGGACAACCCTGAGCAATGCCACAATGAACTTGCTTCCAGCTAGCTCCAACAACACCTCCGAAAGAGAAAACTCTGTGGTGGTCGCGGTAGAAGCCCTGCAGCAACTGGACAAGTAAGCGCGGAGCTCCTAGCCTCTCAAGAGTCAAAGTGAGATCCGGGATCCGGATGCTGTCAAAGAACTTTGTCAAGTCCTCCTGCACGTAAAGGCTCGGCTGGTCCAAAGAGTCCACNAGTAAGCGCGGAGCTCCTAGCCTCTCAAGAGTCAAAGTGAGATCCGGGATCCGGATGCTGTCAAAGAACTTTGTCAAGTCCTCCTGCACGTAAAGGCTCGGCTGGTCCAAAGAGTCCACGATCCGAAGAAAGCTGTCTCTAACTCCCCGCCTGCAGACGCCGCCCAAGGTGCGGTGGGTAGCCCAGCTATCAATCCAGCCCGCAAGCTGCTGGACCAACAGGCGGCAGCCAACACGCCAGGCACACGGAAGAATCGTCAGAGGCCGGTGGCCGCCGGAAGGTTTGGCCAGCAAGACGACCCGTCCTAAGCGCCAGAGGTCAGGCGTAACACCGCTCGAGACGACAGTGCCCCAGAGCTGGGCCAAAGCCGCAAAGAAACCATCCGGTAGGAGACACCACGAAGCAGTGGACCAGCCGTCTGGCCCCGCCGCTTTCTGAGACATGGCCTTAGCCGCCTTACGGAGCTCATCAGCCGTGAATGTGGGCCGCCACGCATACTCCGGCAATTGCGGATGTTGTTCAAGCAGTGCACGCACACCGCCGGTCACATCACGTCGACCCCAAAGCTTCATCCATGCGGCCTCGGAGTCCTGAAGCACAAGGGTAGGGTGTATCGCACTACCCTGGTGGACTTCATCAGCATTTAGCGCCGGCCGGGCCAGCTCAATGTTCAAGCGCTCCCGCCGCTGGATCCACGCAAGAAGCTGAGGCTCCGAAGACTCCATCTTGCCGCGCCATGCCGAGATAGCGCTAGCCTTGCACCGGTGCTCGAGCTCCGAGATGCGGTCCTCAAGCCAGCCGCACCAACCTTCCATCCCGAAGTGAGGAAGCTCCTGCAACCAGGGCGCCTGCTGCTGCAGGCTGGGAGCCTGTCGCGCAATCTTGTCGCGAAGTCGACAGTCACTGGGAACCTTATGAAGCTGAGCGAGGCGTCGTAGGAGACGACGAAGACGCACCACCAGCAAGGGGTCCTGAGATCCAGCCGCTTTGCTGCGAGGGTGAGCCCGAAGTGAAGGCCGCCAGAAGGTAGAGCGCCGCGGCCCAGTCGCCCCGGGGGCTGAAAGAAGGTCCTCAGCAGCGTTCGAAAGCATCTTCCAAGCCTCGTTCACGTCGTTCTCCACCAATGCGGCCTGGAAGCGGGCCTCATCCCAAACCGCATCCCAGGAGGAGGCCGAGACCGGAGAAGTCGAGAGACCCCGAAAGCCAGGAGCACGATGACCCACCGGGTCCTGCAAATCCACAGTATAAGCAACCTGCGCGTGGTCCGAGAAAACCCAGCGCTGCTGGACCCGCCCTGGAAAGAAGCGGCCGCATCCCAAAGCATAATCCAGCCGACGCCCAGAAGCGCGCGTAGCGGGCAAAGGGCCCTGCTCCTGGAAGTCATCGTCCCAGGCCCAAGCAAACCCGGAAGCCAGATTCGCGGCCATGGGCTCAGCAAACTGCTCAAGGTTAAAGTCACCCAGCATGACCCAGTGAGCCCGAGTCTTCNAAGTCATCGTCCCAGGCCCAAGCAAACCCGGAAGCCAGATTCGCGGCCATGGGCTCAGCAAACTGCTCAAGGTTAAAGTCACCCAGCATGACCCAGTGAGCCCGAGTCTTCTTCAGCTCAGCAACCGCATCAATGGCCCCTTGCATGGCAACCTCAGAGTTCCAAGCACAGCCGTAGTAAGAAGCCACAACCACTTTAGTAACGCTCCCATTGCACAGGAGCTCGAAAACGGCTCCAGCCAGTCGTCCACTGCACAAGTTGACCGGAGAGCCCGCGAACTTTGCCAGGACGCGCGTAGATATGTAAAGCGGTAGTTGTCCTGACTCTTTTTGTACCAATCCCCGGCCACGAAGCATAGCCAGGAAGGTGGGCGCCGAGAGCTCATCAAGATCAAGCTCCTGAACACACAACACATCGATAGGGAAGGCCTCATCAAACATGAGATCAATCAAGGCATTCACCTTGGAAGCGCCGGCCTTTTGAATATTGAGGGTGGCGAAGCAAATCATGGGNCATACGAAGGGCAGTATCAAAGGTCCGCTGGAGGAGCTCATCAGCAACACCGTGGGGGTACTTATGAGCCTGCTTGCGGAGCTGCTGCACTTGCTTCACTCGCCGGGTCGTGGCCTTCATCTTCTTGTAGCACTGGTGCTTGCGAGCGAAAGAGGCCTGATAGAAACACCGAGGACAATGCCGGCAGCGCCAAGCAGCGCGCAACGTGAACCGCTTCTCCCCGGAGCGATTCTTCCGGAGCAAAGGCCAGGTGAAAGGAACAAAGCGGGCCAAATCAACATTCGAAGAGGAAGAAACTCCCCTCGCAGATTGCCGGGCAGCCTGGTGGCGGTTCAGGCTCTGGGCCCGCTTGCGCATCACACTAACGGTTGTCCTGAGACCGCGCGCGCGGCACCTGCTCGCATACTCCTTGCGATCAACCTCCGGATGGGCTCGAAGACGGTGCTCCTCCCTAGTGCGCGTCCACGCAAACAGAGAGAATTTCCCCAGCTCCCCACGAGGTACTGCAACACGACAGAACGGGCACCTCCAATCCACCGCAGTGGCTTTGGGGATCACCTTCATCGGCACAGCCTTGCACACCTTGCGGATGGTGTTGCGAGGTTTGTTCGGGTGCCACTGTTGGTAATGATTGTAGCGCTTCTTAGCAAGGGCATCCGAGGACACCGCCCGAAAGACCTTAGCAAGCTCCTGTGCAATCGAGGGGTCCTGTCGCCCATGCGCCCACCGGAGCACGAGGGCAACGTATGAGCGCGCACCCGCCTGCCATTGGCACCCACCGTTGAGGAAGCCGCCGAAGGAGTCGAGGTCCACACCGAAGGGGGTGCCGGCACACTACCAGCAGCAGGCTTAGAGCGCACCGAAACTCGCGGGAGAAGCCGCTCCAGCCTTCGAACGGGAGGTCGCAGAAGTCCAGCAGGAGCCCGAAGCCGCCCGCGAGGAGCGCGTCCAGACCGAGGCAGCATCATCACCATGAGCGCCGCCACCACGCATCGGG
>BGNK01002967.1:42728-86203 GCA_003297005.1 Symbiodinium sp. clade A Y106 | reverse complement strand
TTTTCATGTATTTTTTCAACTTTCTTCAGGTTGACTTCTGATTTTGATAACTTTGGTTTTTTCCAAGCCCCAGGATCCAACCCCCAAGGATCCAACCCTACAAACGAGCTCGTCGATTAGTCCTAAAACTGCCACCTGCAATCTAATGGACTTCTCCGCCTTCGTCATAATTAATCCCCGAGTATCAAGAATCAAGACCCTTACGGTTGCGTCTAGTACCGACGTTCCTCGCTTCGTCGGGAACGGGTGACAGGATCCTACTTGCGCTCTGCAAAATCTTAATATGTGTGTATATATCATTATATACATATATATATATATATAATATGTAACTCGTGTAGTGTAATGTAATAATGTAACGTAATGTATGTATGTTTGACCCTCCTCTTCCACGGGGACTTTCCCACCCTAAACCCTGACCCTCTTCATTGCATCCTGAGACTCAGACCCTGACGGAGCCTAGGTCTCAGAGACTCTCTCATAGGGACCCTTAGGGGGTAGGGGAAGGGGGGGTAGGGGCCCTTAATGCCCATAATAAGGACCTAATAAGGCCTATTTTAAGGAAGTATAGTCCCCTACCCCCCTCCCCCTTACCCCCCCCTAAGGGTCCCTATGACTCTCTGGAGTCGCAACCAAAGAGGTCATCAAATATGCATACCCCAAACCTTCATGAGGGCTCCGCTTACACGGACCTACATCATCTCGCCTCTCACGGAGTTCAGCTTAACACTCAGGTGTCTGTTGTATCCTTACAAAAGCGCTACTCTACACCCTACAAACGAGCAGAGAAAACTGTACTATGCTATAAGATACCATACGATAACACTTACTACACTGCCCTATACTCTGCGATACTACACTACCCTGCACTATACTCTACTCTACTCTACTATATTATTATGCCATGGCCAGAAGGTGAAGTCCAAGAGGCTCAAGCTTTTCGGAATTCGGTTCTGACGAAGAAAGCGCTTCAACAGACCGAACTGTCTCATCTCCTCCGTCCTTTCGCGGTTTCGGGGGGATCATGAAGTCTACTCGAAGAGGTAAGGGGCTCAGGGTTTAGGGTTTCAGGGTTTCAGGGTTTTAGGGTTTAGGGTTTTAGGGTTTAGGGTTTACGCTTTTAGGGTGTAGGCTTTAGGGTACCAAACACTGACACAGTCGCAAGAAAGACTGAATTTGCCGGGTCCCGACATGCTGGTCCCCAAGCGATCTCGATTCCTAATGTAGGAACCTGATTAGGAAACCTTGGGCCTTTATTAGGGTTCCTTATATGGATCCTACTATTTTGGGGTTATAGGGCCAGAATTTCTTAATCGGGATCCTGCATTACGCAGTTTCCGAGCTAGGAGCCACTGAAGGGAAAGGCTTCGGATGGCTTTGGATGGGAAGACGAAGGGTTCAGGGTTTTTTGTTTAAGGTTCAGGGCCTAGGGTTTAGGGTTTCAGGGTTTCAGGGTTTTAGGGTTTAGGGTAAGTTTAGGGTTTACGTGGACACGTGGCGCAATGGGCGCCCGGGTCTAGTGTGCAGGCAAGTGCGGATCTAGTTATGTCGGGAGGGGACAGACTCAGTTGGCTTAAAGTTTAAAATCAAAACCCAAAAACCTAAACCCTAAAATCAAAACCCTAAAATCAAAACCCAAGAATCAAAACCCTAGAATCAAAACCCTAAAATCAAAACCCTAAACTCAAAACCCTAAATCTTACTCCCCATGAAGGATTGAAGATCGGACGCTCGGACCCGATTTCTGCAGGAGTTCAACACGCGACAACCCTAACGCACTGTGCGACAGAACAAGTGGCGCTACCTTTCTCCATCTGGCCGAACAAGGTATGGGTGCCCTTTCTTGTAGGGAAATACTGGGTTTGTGGACGCGGGTTTAAGGGATGAATGGGGGGTTGGGGTCACTGCTGTTGGGGCGAAAAAAACATTGAATTCCTGAAACTCTCGACGTAAGCTGCTGTAAACGATAGTCAAAAGCCGCAGTAGTTTGCTAAGTCTTAAACCGATGATCTTTCTGTGATGAGGCAGGGCACTTGCGTTTGAAGCGGAACCTGGCAACACAAATAACTCAAACAACCGTGTAAAATGTAAAGTTTAGGGGTTAATACCCGTTTACGTATGTATTACAGAAATCTGATCGAACAATGGGTCACAGAATTTGTCGATTCTCGAAGTGGTGGTTGAAGAAGCAAAAACAGATGCCGAGTCGGAGTGTAATAAGTCCCGATCTAGGGCCTGTGATGCCCTGAAGCCCGACACAGTGTGAACCCAAAACTCGTACAAACCCTGATAAGAACTCTACATCCGCAACTTTTGCCCAGGCCTTCGGCTGTGTAGGGCAGAGACCAGCGAAGTCATGGAACTGAGCCTAGAATAGGCTTCTCTAGGGTTTACCTAGAGGCTCCATAGTAGTTCCTTTTTGGGATTACCTTATAGGATTCTAAATATGAACCCCAAAAAGGAACTACCATGGAGCCCTAGGGTTTAAGGCTGCCCCAAGCGTCTGCAGATTCAACTTTTGGGGCTCCGGGGATTCCAGCACTTCCAACTCCTGACAAGTTTCAAGGCTCTGGGGTGCAGCAGCCGTCCGGCTCTATAAGTCTATATAATACCTATAGTCTCCATTGTAGTTCCGTTTTGGGGTTACCTTGTAGGATCCTAATTATATATTTGGCTAAACCCAAAAACGGAACTACAATGCCCGCAGGCTCCGAGGCCCCAAATGTTGAGGTCTCAGGCCAAGTCTTGTCGAGCGTGGACTTTTGACTGATTTATGTCCCAGGGATGTCTTGGCTTGAAAGGTCTGCTGAGGATGGTTNGCCCGCAGGCTCCGAGGCCCCAAATGTTGAGGTCTCAGGCCAAGTCTTGTCGAGCGTGGACTTTTGACTGATTTATGTCCCAGGGATGTCTTGGCTTGAAAGGTCTGCTGAGGATGGTTTTTGGAGCAGTATGTTGCAATGGGTAGTTGTACTATAGCTCAATCAATAGTCAGGTTTAACCCAATCTAGTGGTCAGATTCGGATGAAGTTTACCTTGCTTAGACTTTAACGTAACATGATTCCAATTGCTGTCTGCATCCCTGCTCAGGATTCACATTCCAACATCAATGCAAGGTTCATCATATCCTGGGACAATCCTCTAGCACATTATGCTCCAGACTTAGTTCTACTTAGCTGCATTTTTGCGATGCTTCGGGCGTCGTTGCTGTTCAACAAGCGACGGGGCAACCAGAAGCAAGGCTGTGCATCCACCCCCATCCGTGCAGCTGACTGCTGATGTGCTGTTCGATTCGATTCGTGACCATTCATGCTGCAAGCTTCGGAGCTTTCCAATACGCAGCTTCGAAGCCTCGACTGTCGGCTAGGGTCTTCACATGCATGTGTGCAAGCTTGCTTTGGCCTTAAGCTTCGAAGGTACATATAAAGACTTCCGTTTGTCCACTTGCAGCAGCCATGGCAATTGTTCAGCGCGAGTTTACCCAACCTATGAAATACTTCTTGACCGCTGCTTGTCTAAAGCTTGGATGTGTGCATGTGCCAATCAATTTTGAGTTGGTCAGTTCGAAGTTCCAGAATCCATCGCACCAGGAAGGTGCTGAACGGGTGGTAAATGGAGTCCGCCCCTACCTGGAAGCGAACTTACAGGCCATTCAAGATGATCCGGCAGCTTGCATGCCAGTGTACATGTGCAAAGCATGGGTCTCTAAATGCAGCAAGTGGGTGCAGTTTTTCATAAGGCTCGTGGCCTTGTGTGGGATGCTCCAGCGAGCTCCCAAACCACCAGCAAGGTGGGGCTGGTAGATGATCATGAGTTCTAATTTATAATTTGTCGTGTGCATACATATATGGCCTGGGTTGCTAGATATAAAAGTTATGCACTTTAGTTGGTTTCTCAATTTCTGACAGGCTCGGGATGCTGCTTTGTGCCGGAACTTCTATCTGCTGAAGCCCTTCATCGTGAAGAGCATTGCTCCGGACATTGGCATTCCAAACTTGGGTGACTTTAAGGCTCTTCGGATAATTGCGGTTTCAAGCACTTCAAACTTGATTTGTTCGATTCCTGGTTTGGGCAGGTTGGCCTGGTGCACCTCTCGTGTGTGTACCAACTGCACCCGTCTGTGCGGAGCAGGGGAGGCAAAGCAATTGTGAAGGACTTTTGCTGAATCACGTTGCCTTTCGATTTACATAATTTATAAGCACACCTGCTGTTATTGCAGGACTGGTCCTACCAGGAGGGGGCTAAGCTACGGCAGTTGCTCTCAAACCTCCAGCGTGTCACACGCCGCACTATTCATGCCAAGTGCCTCGCCTGGGCTAGCATATATGCAAAAATAATCTGCCTAAAACCCCGATACCTCCAAATATATACCATCCCAGGTCAACGAAGACGGCCATTTTGAAGAAGCTCTTCGCTGTGAAAATGGAGTGGATGACTATGGAGCCTCCGAATAACAATATAATAATAATATTATAGTAGCATGTGCACTTATATTCTAGCGCTAGTGTTAGTCGAAGATTGCAAACCCAGCTTAAGCACAGACCCTTAAAGCTTCAGCCTCAGCCCCCCTAAACCCGAACCTTATTCGAATTAAGACCCCAAGCCCTAATTTTTAGTGCTGATTTCGGATCTTGAAGCTCGAATTAATCTAAAGGGTTTGAGGGCATGGGAGCTAGCTTATGTCTTTTGCCCTGGTCGGACTGACTTTCTTTTCGTTCTCGAGAGCTGAGGAGTCCATCGAGGAGGTCGAAGCTAATCTTCCCGAAAGCGGCAGTGATGCCGAGGAGCCTGAGGCACTGGAAGATGCGGAGGAAAACTCGGAGGAGGAGGAGGAAGCCCCGGAAGAGAGTGAAGAGACTGCAAGCATCCGACCCCGAAATCTGGAAGCTGTAGCTGGGCTTGATTGTTTGTGAGCTTTTGACACGAGGCCCCAAAACGATCCATGATAGGTAGCTACAACGACTCAGGACCTGGAGGATGCCATGCATCGGCTGCTGTCCTCTCAATCACTGAGCAGGGATGGAGAGGAGCTACGGAACCATGCAGGGCCATCAGTCATTCGACTCATAAAAATTATTCATGATCATGGAGCTCTCGAATTATTTGTATGTATACTTACATAGACATGGTCAGCTTGTGTGGCCAGTAGTACTATTAAACTAGCTAAGGATGTGCCACATCCTATGGAGATCGAGGAGCTCGGTGAACTTGAGTCAGAGGAGTTTGCTGGCCCAGAGGCTCCCAAGTCATGATCATACAACGTTATTTCTTCGCTCGAAACAGTCATATGACCGAATAATATTATTCAAGCTATGTACCCCATACAACATTAGATGCTCAGGATATCCCACATCCGACGGAGATTGCCGGGGAAGAGGAGCTCGATGAACTGGAGTCAGAGGAGTTTGCTGGCCCAGAGGCTCCCAAGTGAAATATGTTTGTGTAGCTAGCAGCTAGTCGGTTGTACTTAGCCTTAAATGCAAGCTATATGTGCTCAGGATGTCCCACATCCCACGGTCATTGTGGGGGAAAAGGAGCTCGCTGAACTGGAGTCAGAGGATTTTGCTGGCCCAGAGGTTCCCACGCGAAATTTGTTTGTGTAGCTAGCAGCTAGTCGGTTGTATTTAAATAATTGCAAGCTATATGTACCCCTAGGCCTTAAACTCGTACTCCAAAGCTTACTTGCTCAGGATGTCCCACATCCCACGGAGATTTTCGGGGAAAAGGAGCTCGCTGAACTGGAGTCAGAGGAGGTTGCTGGCCCAGAGGCTCCATGATGAAATACTACTCTTTAGGATCCGATTGCTTGAACTCAAGAACCTAGCAATAAAAGCCCTGCTCTGAAGATGCCGCTGCTTTAGCATCGATATACTTGCTCAGGATGTTCCGTGTCCGGTGGACATGACCGAGGGAGAGGGGCTGGTCGAGCTGGAGTCGAAGGATGTTCCTAGGCCATGAACCTGAGTAAAAGGGCCGGGGTTACTGTCCACGTCAGCATATGACTAACGATTCACTGTTCTACTCAGGGCCAAAAAGATTCCTTGGAGCTATTCTTGGAACGGGAGATGCAAGCCGAGTCTCAGCGCAAACGCCCCCAAAACTTTATAATAAGTACATGGTACACCATTACAAAAATGGTATAGGTATAGCTCCTCGTGTTTTAGACATATAGAGTTCGATATGCACAGCAGCATCCCGAGCAGATCTCTCAGCTAAGGGGGCCAAGGACGTGTCCGAGAAGGAGGTGGGTGAACCTGCACCCCCAAACTTGGAAGTTTCTGGTCTGGACTACAGGACGGTGTAATGGCTCACGATGTCTGATGTCATGTGTACATGTTGCTACATGGAGATAGACGATGTACTGAGGCTGTGTCGCCGACTGTGAAGCCTCCTGCTGCTCCATCAAATGTCCCCGGGCTGAATGATTTGCTACGAAGTATTCTCAAGTTGTCCTTCCAACTAACCCCGAAATGCAGCAATAATCGACCCTGAGCTTCATGTGCCAAGACTGTGAACTAGTGTACTATGACCCGAAAACTCCCATGACCCAAACTGTAATCCAAGAGACATGAACATCTACAGGTCCGTCTTCCAGCAGTGAATCCCAGTACGAAGGCAGCGAAGGCAGCCTGGCGGCACCATGTAAAGTAAATGCAGTATTCCGTAATGTATAACGAATAGTTGTCAACCTAGCCGTAAATCCCGAAATGCTAAACCCTCGACACAGAAGGCCTAGACTGTACTCAAGCCTTGTAGTGAGGTTGCGTTGTAATATAGGTTTATGATTATTAAACTTTTGTCACCAAAGCCCTAATTTTATGTCTCACCAAAGCCCCCAACCCCGAAATGCCAGACTAGGATCGAAAGCCACTTGTGGCAGATGCTGCAGAGCTGCCTGCAGAGCTTCAAGATCTGCTACTAGAGGATACCAATGTTGTCGATGCCAACCATGTGTTATCCCAGCAGCGGCAAATCAAGAAAGCTTATAAGCTTGAATGTGCTCGCAAGAAGGCTGGATTTGTTTAGAATGTGTCATTTCTTGCATGCACAATAACTTCAGCTTAAGGCTTCGGTCTAGTTTCGCAGAGGGAGAGAGGGAGAGAGGGAGAGAAGGAGAGAAGGAGAGAGGGAGAGAGGGAGAGAGAGCAGGCTGGTGAGAAAGAGCATCAGCAGCCGGACCAGCACAAGGAGTTGAAGCGCAAGCTCAGTGTGGCCGGGCTTGGGACCGAGGAAATTGTCACCACGCCGCCGGGCGCTGCCAGGGCCGAGCCTGACAGTGACCCAATGCAGAAGAGACGTTGCCCTTCGCGAGTGCCAGTGGGCATAAGTGCAGGGGCCGACAAGCCGGATGCAGGATCGGCGGCCCCAAAGGGCAACAAGAAAGGTGGCAAGGTGCATAAGGGCAAGGGCAAGGGCAAGAGCAACAAGTGCAAGTCCAAGGAAGGTGGTGAGGCGCTTCCGTCTCCGGCTGGTGTGCCGGATGCTGCTGAGCAGGAGGGCACAGGCAAAGGTGGCACAGGCAAAGGTGGCAAAGGCAGAGGTGGCAAAGGCAGAGGTGGCCGTGGTGGCAATGGTCAGAGAGGACATCAGGACGATGTTGCTGCTGCTAGAAGGCAGGTGTTTGCAGAGCAGAACTTGCAGATCGTTCGCAACCTGGCAGCCAAACACCCGGACCTCCAGCCACAGGTTGGTTTCACAGGCAAGCAGCTAGGATGCACTATATTGCAATGATGCAAGCACAGCAGGATGGGATGATCAATTCGATGTTGCATCGTTCACATGTCGAATCGTTGTGTCTTTATCTTAGGAGCTATACTGTCCCGCCACCCCGTGGCACGTGTGATATCCCGGAGATCTGCCCGTTGACAGTATGCTTGTACAGCAGTGTGTACTATGTCAACCGCACAATCAGACTCAAAGATGCCGAGAGCTATGGAGCTTCCTGACTGCAAGTAGACACATGTTGCTCACATTGCAGCTTCAGATTACCTACCCGGGAAGTTGCTTCGAATCCTAGGCTGGTGTGGACCTGAAAGGTGGGTCCACAGTCTCATGGGGCAGACACGGTGGAGCCTCCAGGGCGCAGCTCGACAGCCTGCAGTGAAATAGTGTGACAGGATCGGGTGCTTGTCGATCTCCGAGAATATTTACTAAGGTGGCTTCTGGCTAGCTTCTTGGCCGGATGGCATGGTGATGTGGACCCAATCGAAGAGGATGAAAATGTAACTTGGCTATATATAGCTATAGTTGATCTATATAAAATCTTGTATCGTAGCTACTGGGGGTTTGTAGCCAACTTATAAGTTCGCAACCCAATGGAGCAGTTCGGTGCCTTCAAGCTTAGCCCAGTAGCCCCTAAACTTAAACCCTAAATCCTAAATCCNTTGTATCGTAGCTACTGGGGGTTTGTAGCCAACTTATAAGTTCGCAACCCAATGGAGCAGTTCGGTGCCTTCAAGCTTAGCCCAGTAGCCCCTAAACTTAAACCCTAAATCCTAAATCCATAAACTCAGCTCGGTGTGGCCAGCCTTGAACACTAAACCCGAAAGTCTAAAAATCTTAATGCAACCCAGTATCAACATACCCCCAAACCTAAAGCCGGACCTNCCTAAATCCTAAATCCATAAACTCAGCTCGGTGTGGCCAGCCTTGAACACTAAACCCGAAAGTCTAAAAATCTTAATGCAACCCAGTATCAACATACCCCCAAACCTAAAGCCGGACCTCCCAACTATCCCAACCCGTTGAACCGGCTTCTTTTTTTTGAAGGTTCCTGTACATGTACGTGTGCAAATCAAGCTTCCACTTCAGAGTACAACTCAGGATCTTCAGCTCTGTAATGACAAATTTAAATAATTAATAAGAAATATGCAAAAAATATATCTCTGATCCCTACCCTTAAACCTCTAGATCTGTATCGCCTCTTCCATGTATGTTCAGTCTACATGCAGCCACAACCTAGAACCAGACCCGATATGCTGCATTAATCATGAGTCACGACCCTTGTGGTGCGCAGGATCTCCCGCCAGCGCCACGAGCACCGCGATCGAAGAAGCCCAAGTCGAAGTGAGCATTTTGTCATCGATGTCCAAAGCCTTGGATGAAGTGCTGTCTAGCTTATAGCTCATGAGGGTGCTTGCTGCAATTTTATATGCTTCANGTCATCGATGTCCAAAGCCTTGGATGAAGTGCTGTCTAGCTTATAGCTCATGAGGGTGCTTGCTGCAATTTTATATGCTTCAGCCGGCTTGTGAGATCGACACCGTTGAACTTTCAACGATTTGGCTGCCGTTACGCTACAGAAGGGCTTGAGGTGTCCGGTTTTTATAATGTTATCAAGAATTCGATGTAATTATGGATACCAGGATCCCTGTGTTTGTTGATAGATAGTTAAAGGAATGCTAGAAGCCCCAGAGTGTTTGTGTGGTCAAGTTGAATTAAGCATTGAAAATTCAATGCTACGATGTTAGCGTCGCAGCACTTGCTTCTGCAGGGGTTCACGTCAGGCAGCAAAATCTTGTCTGAGAGGTATCGATGAAGCAGTCTTTCACATGCTGTTTTCACACATGCCATGCTGCTGCTTATAGAACTTGGACATGGCTTTGGCTTAATGTCGAAACTTATAGGTTTCTTCCATATGAAGTTTTCGATTCAAGATATTAGTGATCTAGACAGAGCTTTTACTGGCCATGCAGGTACATGTATGCTTTCAGCATGTTACTCCCTGCATTGTCCGGGCCCCGGGTCTTACGAAATATTGGTCTCTATCACTAATTACTTTGCAATTAAGTAAGCAAGCTCAGCATGGACCGGTCCCAGCCACATGCACGGCCATTGCAACTGTCAGCTGTCACCACTGCATTGCTCTATTTGTTGCATGTTCCCCCGATTCTGTGACGTGGCTGCATGAACACTAGTTTTGATTCTAATCAGTCCTCGTAGTAGCTAGAACAGCAAAACTCCACCCAAATGCTGCATCTCCAGGGTGCATGCAGCCGACTTCGTGGCGCAGAGGTCGGCCGAGGCACCAGGTCTGGATAATGGGCATCTTCGTGTGGCCAGTCAGCATACCTAATTGGGAGCTTGAGGCTTGAACTGTGAGTCGATGTAGCCTTGCTGTGATCAAGGATGTTCAGTGCGCCGAGCTATTCTGTGGAGTTGCAGCTGTTGCGAAAGGTTTTCGAAACTCTTCTGCACTGATTAGCAGGATTTCTGGACATGTTTTGATATTTGTCTGGGTATCATATGTGTGCACAGAGATCGCAGCAGTATCACCTAGGTGGTCGAAATCACAAAGCGTGCCATGGCTGAGACTAGATCCGATGTTTTGATGTCTAGAGTCTAGATTCTTGCATTGTGAGCAGGGTGATTGCAATTGAGGCTGACATATGATCGAACACGCTGCAATGAGCAAGATATGGACACGACACTGGGCTTCCTCGTGGCGATCCTGTATGTTTTGCGTGTTAAGCCAAAAGGCTTACTGTTCCTGGGGGTCCCTTGCTGTAGTTTCAGTTGGGTAAGCTCCTCTAAACACTGCCGAAGTGTTTACCAGCCCTTCGGTGACACCCAGCATTCTTTCGTTGTCCAGGGAAACAAGCTGTGTGCCCGCTCGGTGCTCCTAGCACTTCTGGGGATGACCAGGGGGGTATTTTACTTTGTTGAGAACCCAATGCGATCGGCGATATCCTTCTACCCGTACATGAAGTACCTTCTTTCTCTTCGGCAATTGGATAGCAAGCTGATGCAAAGCAGTATTGCCGGATGGTGCCCTCGAGCCATTAGCAGTGTTTCATGGGTCTGTTGTCCAGACTATGTTGAGCTCCCAAAACAGCTTGGATGTGGGTTCTATTTCAGGTGGATGGGTGTCTATGGACACTGGTGCTGCAAGCCGAGTCTTGGAATCAGCAACTGGTGCGATGCTTAAACCATCACTTATCATGCAATGCTACGCCGTGACATGATGATTCAATGATGCCCACTAGTGCTTGCTCTGACTGAGTCCATGGTCGGTGAAGCTTCATATCAAGCTTACTATGGACAAGCGCCAACAAATACGTGACCGAGCTGCTGCATTGAACAAAAAAACCGTTACTCGACATGTATGTCAAAGAAGTGGGAAGAAGCGAGTGAGACTCAGCTGCAGCCTATCTATTGACATCCATATATCTCTAAATCTGAATGTATAACCTTAGCTTTTTTAGAATAATCTAATCCCATTGAAGTGCAGGACGGGTGCCAAAGACCTCGCCGCATCTGCTGCGTACCCAGCGCAGTTCGGAGCCAAAGTGGCAGAACTTCACGATGAGCTGGTGCCTCGGATATGATGTATGATCAGACTAAGAGGTGTGTGTATAGGGTTTATCATGGGATGAGCTTTGGGTAAACGATCTAGCTGGGTTTCTGTGTACAGGGCTGCTGCTATGGTGTGTCCAGGAGGCTTTGGCACGGGTCATGGGTTTAGGGCTTTGGGTTTGTGGGTGGTCGGTTGCAATGCAATTTCAGGTCTTCTAGGGTTTGGGTGTTAGTAAGTAGATGAGGCTTCAGTTTGGAGGCTAGGGTCTGGCTGTATAATTCGATTCCGGGCTACAGCGGCTAAGGCGAAGTGTAATCTTTTGTGGGGTTCTCACTAGTCTAGGACATCTGGGTTGTGTTTAAGTCCTCGGGGACTTTGGTGTGTAGTGCTAGGCTGGTTGTGTCCAATAGTTCAATAATCACGATACTATAACATACTTACAGTAAAAAGGCTTTGCCCGTATATTTATATATATATATACATATATGCATATATATATATATATAGTTGGTGTGTTCCTGGGATTCGAATTACCCGGGTTGAGTCTAAGCTGAATGTGTTGTAGTGGTTTGGGGGTGTGAGCTTGGATCGGAGTCTGCATATCACGGGTATAATGTTAGTTTATCATGCCCGATTTTAGAGCTTCGCGGCTTAGGGTTTTAAGTTTAGCCTTTTGAGCTTTAGAGGTTGTCATTTAAGACTTACATTAATTAAATCCTTTCTTGGGATTTGCTCGGGTTTAGCAATCACAGGCCCATGGTGGGCTTACCTTGTTGGGTTTCTGGATGTGGGGAATTATGCTCTTGTGGGCCTGAGATTGTGTATTAGATATAGTACTAGGCAGTTTAGAATCGAAGATCATGAGTTTAATGCTATGCTAGTGCTAGCTATAAGCTAATGACAGCATATAGGGGATTGAGGGCTTTCAGGGTCTGGGGCCTTGTGGGCCTTGATGATATGTGCAAATGGAGAATGCACAGCCTCGCTGGTCCGGCTTTGGGGCCTGTGGACGGGACCTAGAGACTGCGGGCTGACACGCTCGACAGGCCTTCGCAATCCAATAGAGGTGAAGCCAACATGGGCCATGTGTCCAGACACTGCCAACGGCCAAGGACTTCGACTTATTCCTCCAGACAACGACGCACTATCCGGTTGCGGACCATACATCCAGCTCATTCGTGACTGTACACGACAGCACAACTCGACCAGACGTCCGCTTCCAGAGTGACGATCAAACACCGGCTTGGCAATGATAGACTTGGAAACTATTGGGGAACCCCCCCTCCCACCCTTAAGTCTGAGGGTCCAAACCACGGCCATTCTTGTCGGATCGAACATAATGACAATTTAAGCATGTTGTCCGGTTATAGCATGTTTTTTTTCCACAACTATATGCCTTTAAGAGCTTTTCATTAGATAGTATTGGATCTCTCGTGATCGGGCTACTTGCAATTGGGGAGCTTAGGCTTCATAGTGGTTTGTACAGGATATATATATATATATGTAGATATCCCCTGGACCTCACTTTGGGATCAACATCTCGGGGTTGAGAGGGCTGATAAGCGCTGAAACCCAACAGCCAACCAGCCTCAATCCTAACGACCCTTCCTATATAGTCACAAAACATGTGTGACCTGGCACCCCATCCAGAACACTGCAACGACAACCCTGTGTCTAGCTATAAGCCCTGCTCCAGACCGTTTATCCCGAGATGTAGATATCCGACCTTATAATTAATTCTAAGCCGAGGCTCGGGAACAATGCCTGTGCCAAATAGCCTTGGGTGTCCGGAGTTAGGGTGAGATTATATTTATATACATGGAATTCATGTTGAAAGGCAGTACAGCTATGTGATGCGGGGTGCTCGGGTTTAGGTGCTAGCTGTGCTTGGGGTTTAGGGGACTTCGATTCTAAGCTTAGTGGAATGTGGCCTGGGCTCTACATTGCAGACAATGATCATGAACCTTAGCAGAATAGCATCATGATCATATAGCTTAATCTACTCAGACCCAAAATACCTCATGAAATCGAATATGGGTGCATCGGATTCCGGATCATCTGTTGAGGTGAGATCGGTCCCCAACTACAACCCTTATAATATAGTAGGGTGCTATAATCTTATGTAAACACCTAGTTAGCTTTATCGCTTGAATTGTATGTATTTTTTGACATGGGTTTTTGGTTCGAGGGTTACTTGGGGTTAAGGGTTCGGGCCCGGGTATCTATGAAAGGGAGAAACAGATACACGGAAGATCATCGACAAACCTCATGATCAACCAAGCCCTAAGACCCCACATCCTCGACGTTCGAGGGTTTAGGCTTAGGGTGAAGGGTTCGGGGCCGGGTATCGACGGGTATCGAGAAAGGATAAACAAACAATTCGAAGAGCATCGACGACCCTCACCCGAGCCCTAGCCTAGGGTCCTACATCCTCGACCCCACAATAACAACAAGCTGTCCAACACCAACACGTGCAACTATATGGGGTAAGCACCGGCTACCTAAAACCCTGCATACTGCCCGAACCCAAATCACGCCAAACCGGCCCCTGATGCAAATTAAGCCATGCCCCTTTCGCCAAGGTATCTTCTCTTCAGCCATCGTCCATGAATCTCCATGGATTTCTCGACCACATCAGATCCGGTGCCCTGCAGGTGCCGAGTTTAAGGTGTTGGGTCATGCAGATTGGGTGTCCGGTGTGTTCATCGAAATCAGCAAATAAGGTGCCAAGTCTTCCTGATGGGTGTGATTGGAGTGAGGCCGATCTTCAGCCTCTCAAGCTTTACCTTGAAAAGGCTGCTTCGGAGGGTTTTTTCGCACCAGATCCCAATGTGCCATGGGACACAGTACCTGTGATGTAATTAGGGTTCCGGTGCAACCTGATGTAGTCTTGTGATGGGCTGTGCTCTGTGTTCTGTACACAAGCCTCTTCATCTCTAGATCATGATCCAGGAATTCGGAGGACACTTCAGGGGATATGCTGCAGTGCATGGATTATCTGACCGAAGTTCTACATGCCGTTGGCCTCCGAATCCATACGTCATGCAATTCAGGTGGTTCTTGCCTGGCCTGTGACGAAAGCAGAGATCGTATGCTCTGAAGACAACAATGCCTGATTGTATTCATGTTTCCATTACTTGAGGATCGTACATTGCTGGCTTCAGTGTCAGCTATCCACGACTCTTTATAATGGAAAGCAAGCATGATTCGATTGTTTCATGTTCTGATCATGTCGAGTAAACCTGATGTAGGGATAAGATTTGAACCAGTGCCGTCTGGTGCAAAGCTTGGGGCCGGCCGGGTTTGTGTGCAGCTTCTTGTTCTGGCTCGGGGTCGGAATTTCAGCACCTTTCTGGTTATAATCTTCGATTTCAGCTTGTGGCCATTAATATTTTATTGTCAAACACTATAATTGGGTTTCGAACTGTGGTTTCTTGTGTCATTAACAGGAGGCTAGTGGGTCTGGTTCTTCTATGTAAAGCACTTTGCAGGGGGTTTTACGTAAGGCCGTAGTATAAGACCACGTTGCCTAGCGTAACTTTGCGTAACTTCTGCGTAACTTCGGCGTAACTCTACGTACTGAGAGTTCCCAAAGGGAATGGTTTTACATTGCGAAAGGACACGTGAGCATGGCCTCACACGTAGCCGCCGTAACTCTGCGTAACTCTGCGTAACTTTCCGTAACTTTGCACACGTTGCCATGTGGCTTGAACCCTGTCTGGTAAGGCATTTGTAAGTTCGGAAGCTAGAGTGCTCTAGCTTCCGTGAGATCCACCCGTGCTCTTTGGATTTTCGATGCCTACAATGAGCAAATCAGCTCGAAGTGAACCTTATACTGTGAAGAAGAAAGGAGCTGCGCCCCCAGTTACTTGGATACAACCAGAAACTAGGCATCGAAACGACATCCCTGTGCCACCATAAACCCTCAATGAGGTTTCCTCGGCCAGCTTGAAAGGCTCCGGCTTGAGTGTGCGGGAGGAAGTTACAAATGCTTTGGGAGCAGGCGATGTTACTGATTGCAGCAATAATCCCCTGATCCACAAAGCTGAGGCCCCAAACCCCATAAATGAACCCTAAGCCTAAACCCTAAGTAAGCCAATCCTCTAGATCCTTATATGTAACATTAACCTTCCCATATTTGTCTTTCCCTGTAGGTGCATGTGTTCCCCGGTCGACCACACCGACACCAGCGCAAGCCAAAGCCAAGTCAATGATGGTGCCCCCTGCATCTGCTACTCCCATCAGGAGCCCGCCCTGTAAGAGAACCAAGAACAATCTACCGCCTCTGGACCAGAAGCGATCTTTCTCGAGCGATGATGGCACCTCGGCAACAGCCAGTAGCCAGTCGGTTCGTGGCTCGGGGCATTGAGGTTTAGGCTAATTTAGAATATTAATGAGTGAGGTTGGTGGGTTCCTAGCGGCTGTTGGGATGTTGGGTCCGTGATACCTGTTGGATCTAGCTGTACAGTGACCCAGTAAACTGTAGTTGTGCATCTACTAGGATCGGGTGTTGAATCAGTGTTGAATTTATGTGCAACTGCATTACTAGCTGTAGATGTGTGTATAATTAGAATTGTTTGAAGTAGCTATGTAAATATAGTCATCGAGTTGAAACTCTCAGCTTGGCAGCTTGGAATTCGTATGTTATTATTTTATAATAATGGTACGGTGTTATTATTATAATTATATGTGTATATATATAATATGTGTATATATTATTATGCACATATGATACAGCAGGGAAAACAGGACTAGTACTAGTAAAATTATTTTTTATTTTTATACATATATTATTTATTTATAATATTATACAGACAGTTAAATAATTACTATACTTATTAATTATTACAGTGCTAGTACTTTTAGTCATTAGCTTGTGAAGATTCAGCTAGCGCTAGGTAAGCATAATAATAAAGCAAGTATAGCAGGCAAGCAGCAGCGAGTGGGTCGGATGGACACTTGTTCAACTGTGCCATTGGAGAGTCAAGGATCGCCAGCAAAGTTTCCGGCATTGTCATTGAGCGAGCTGTTGCAGCTGCCGAGGGACAAGCTTGGGGCATGCCTCTTCCTAGGCGACCTGGACCAGGATGAATCGAAGGTGCTGGGTGCTGGCGCCACATCCTTTAAAGACTGGGTTTCGGGAGACTTCCTGGAGAGTGCAGACAGCATCATGGTTGTCGGTGATGACAATCACTTGGAAAAGTTGAGCCGTGTCTATGAGATCACAAGGGGCCTTGTGAAAGAAGCAAAAGCAAAGGCCGAGGCCTGTGTGCAGTTTGCGACGGTTGGGTATGGCCGTGTCAAGGCAACAGCTGAGGAAGCAGTTGCAAAGGTTGTGCAGCTGGCAGGGGCAGAGAAGGATGCTGGGACAAGGAAGCAGAAAATCCAGATCGCAGAACAATGGCTCCAGAGGGAGATTGCGACCTTGGACAAGAAGAGCCAGGATTATGCTTCGGTGGCATCCAGATCTGCAAGCTTCGCTGCCAGCAAGGTGCACTCCCTTATCGGCCACCTCAGAGATGTGAACCTCCTTTCTGCTTCTTTCATGTCCCTTATGGAATCCTGGCAAGAGCTGGATGCCTGCCATGCTGCAGCATGCAAGCTGAAGCCGAAGCAGATCGATGCATATGCAGACAAGCAGGTGGTTGTTTGAAAGGGTATTAATCCCTTTAAGGGAATTCTTATTTTAATTGTTAGAATTCTGAACAGACCTATAAACCAAATTTATTTATTTATATTAATATATAAATAGAGTATAGAATATATATATATAATATATATTGTCATATATGTATATATATGTCATGATCGTATCTATATATATACACATATATATATATACTAATTAATATTATAATAGTACTAATATGGTTTTAATTTTAGTGCTCTGTCACCATGATTACTTATTTGTATTTAGGACCCCATACTTCCTATAATGCATTATTGCTAGTAAAACTAAATTAAACTACCCCTAGCACAACTATCCCAAGGTGGATGCGGCTGAAGATGCAGAGGCATCTCCAGCTGGGGATGTGCAGGCAGCAGAGACTCTGGAACCGGTGGTGTCGCAGGTGCAAGGGGAGTCGCAAGATGCGCAGTTGCCACCTGCTTATGCAGAGGAAGCAGAAACTCAGGCAGCTGAAACTCCCGGGCATCAGCTTCGTGAGGCAGCAGAAACTCCGGGGAATCAGCTTGGTGATGAGGCAGCAGAAACTCCAGCAGGGCATCAGCTTGGTGAGACAGCAGAAACTCCGGGGCATCAGCAATCCGAGGCAGCAGAAACTTCGGGGCATCAGCTTGGTGAGACAGCAGAAACTCCGGGGCATCAGCAATCCGAGGCAGCAGAAACTCCGGGGCATCAGCTTGGCGAGGCAGCAGAAACTCCGGGGCATCAGCAATCCGAGGCAGCAGAAACTCCGGGGCATCAGCAATCCGAGGCAGCAGAAACTCTGGGGCATCAGTGTGGTCACGACACCCAGCAGGCATCTACAACTGGTCATGGTGAGCAGACAGCAGAGGTGCAGGAGGCAGCCCGAAGGGTTAATATTATTCTTCAGCTAGGATATAAAAAGTTGCTACGATTGTATGGTTTAGGTTTGTGGGAGTGGAGGCCTTAAGATTTAGGGGTGTTGGGTGTGGGTGTCTTCATTTAGGACTTAAATGTGTGCCGAAACCCGAAATCGCTTGGCTTTATCGGGCTCCTTAGTAATTCTTTCTCGAAACCCTCAAGGCAAAGTGCCCAGCGCCCCATTAAGCAATACGCACTAAAAATATACTCGCTGGCTAGGCACAGACCATCGACTGTGATGAAATTCCAGACGATGAGCTCACTTCGCAGCTGGAGGCAGACTTTAAATCTCAAATGAGCAGGCTATCTAGCTTAGGATCTTAGACTAGACCTAACCTAAACCCTGAGCCCAAGCCCTCATCATAGAACCAGCCTTTGCAGGCCTTGCTGAAGATCGAGTTGCCGGAAGAGCCCGTCACTGCACCAGTGGCGACAGTGCCCCATGGGCTGAAGCTGGAGTCCTTGGCGAGCCCCCAAAAGGCTACGCGCAAAGTGTCCGAGACTGTCCACGACCTATGCACAGAAGATCCATATGTCACTACAAGTTTGCCCGTGTGCTCTGCTGTGGATAATGCCCTGCACAGACTGGGTACTGATGACATCGAGGAGTAGTAGTGGCTGAATCATGTTTGACATGGCATGGTACGTGTGGTGTCAGCTATCCCGTGTGATCTAGGCCCCATCCATCCCAAAGCCTCTTCTAATCTGATGTGTGCGCAGGAGCAGGTGAAGAGAAACCTGGAAACCGTGCCGGAGGTGAAGCCACCTTCCGTCAAGGTGTCTGCTTTAACAGATCTAGAAAGACCCATGCCGAAAACATACGGGTTATGGGATTAGTTGCTTGGTGTTGTCATGACCGCCGAAGGTACATGTACTTCTCCATCGTAGATGCCGACACCGACCCCAATCCTGAACCTCCCAGCCTAGTGGCCCCGAGCTTTCAACATACTAGCCCCAGTTGCCCTACCGGTACCACCCCAACAACCCCTGAACCTAATTGGCTGGAACCCTCAGGTCCCATAAACCCTGAACTCTCAAGATACCCAGCTGCAGATCGATGTGCTTCCAGGCTCTGCATCCTGATCTGCAAGTCACCTTTGCTGATGAGGACGGGGAGCCGCTTATTGTTGGTGAGGATGATGAGAAAAGGCAAGCCGATCTTGCTAGAAGAGCTTCTCGAGCTAAGATGATGCGAACATTGCAGCGATCCTAGTCTCAAAAACAGGCACTAGTTATATTATCTGTGGGTTCTTTAAATCAAACAGTTAGGAGTTTACTTTACAGCAAGGTTGGGAAGGCTAAATAACAATAAATTAGTATTACTTAACAATTTAATACAATAAGATTATAATTGATATTAATATTAATGATAGATCTCCCTGTACCCTAGACCCAGGTGATGATTTGCCTCCTGCGATCCGTGAAAAGGCTATTGCAGCGCAAAAGAGTAGCTTGGTATTGAAAATGTCCTTGTCAAGTCTTCAGTGCTAGGATCAGCCACAGGGTCGGGGGGTTATATTGATTGTTACAAGCTATGTTCTTCTATACAGCTGAGGCCGCAAGTACGGCGAGCTCTTGGAACTCTTCATCGGGTGTGGGGAAAAATGGGCCAACTGCACCCTTCAGCAAACCTCGTCGAATTCGGATCGACGCTTGGTTAGTGGAGGACAGAAGTACCGTCGCTTCAAGGACATCGTGGCATCGGAGGGGGAAGAGAACGCCAATAGCCTGCGGGACAGGAAGAAGGAGCAGCAGAGCCTGCATGGTGACCTCCACCCGGGGGTCCCGCACTGGTATGCCCATCCTGACTGGCCAACCTCACCGGTTCCTTGGATCCTGTAAATTTCTTCCCTCTCCCACAATATATTATATGATTTAGTATTTCGGGTGCTCTGGGCTGGCCAGCTGGTTTTATGTACTTGTTGCATTTCTGCAATGAGGACATGGAGCTCTTCTTATGCTTTGATGAAGCGTCTGTGAACTCATCTTCGGATACAGCCACCACTTCGCAGCAGAGAATGGGCATGGAACTCGATGGCAGTCTTGCAAGAGACCTCTTGTGCCTCCTATGGAATAGCATGTACAGCTATATTGATGTAAACTCAGAATTTAGTTTTCCCTTTAACACCTAATCATGATTCGAATATTTTGACCGTGAGGGCTGTCAGCTACCATCCGGATAGTTTCGGGCTGCTCTAGAGTCTCTAGAGTTTCGAGTTCTACAATTCCAAATACCAACAAACCAAGTTTAAACAGTGCTGCTGCAAACCCTGAGAACCTAATGTAGCCTTAAGCTGAAGCCCCAGGCCCCCACTTCGAATGCGAAGTTCTAGCAAGTGATTTCAATATAAAGCCATACAATACTATGCTGAATAATATGCAGGATATTCCTGAAACCAACAAGCTCCCCAACATCCATAATAGCCTAATTTATAATCTACAAGCCCCGAGCTCCAGGTAGCTAATGCAACTATCTATAATAAGTGAACCCTACACCCCAAGCCAAAGGCACTCTACATCTGTGATCCAAGGTCTGCAGCTCCAGGTTTCAGTGTGGATCCGATGAACACTGGGCGCACGCTGCGCCCGTCGCAGAGCTTGGAGAGCCTGGGTGGTGATGTGCAGCCGGGCAATGGTAAGGGAGGAGGAAAAAACAAAGGAAAAAACAAAAAGACCGAAGGAGAGAGCAAGAAGCCTTCGAAGCCCAACTTTGCTGGCAAAGCCAATGCCAAAGTCAAGAGTGGACGCACTACTTTGACAGAGTCTAAGTATTGGATCCGAATCATCCAGGAGCAGGACAAGCTGGAGGAAAGCAAGCGCAAAGTGTTGCTAACCTGAAATAGGAAACAGTGAAGCTCTGAAGATCCTCTTAATTCTTAATTCTAAATCATGACCCAAACAGTTGAGACCAGGCCTAGGCTTTACACCTATTCTGTCATAGGTGCTTTACTCATCAGTATCCCAGGCCATGTGTGCGCCAGGTTATTTGCCTTGTACTATT
Source organism: Symbiodinium sp. clade A Y106 (assembly GCA_003297005.1). Taxonomy (NCBI): domain Eukaryota; class Dinophyceae; order Suessiales; family Symbiodiniaceae; genus Symbiodinium; species Symbiodinium sp. clade A. The sequence continues at coordinate 65,341 of BGNK01002967.1, read as the reverse complement.
CGAATTCTATCTAGCTATCCAGGCCTCTACTTAATTTGTACTATCCGGATCATTCGTTGCACCGGGAGTCATCCCCTATATGGAATCGAAGCCAATTGGTGTACTGTGCTCGGAGCCTTTGTCAAACCCGCACCCCGAAATCCTAAAACCACGAAAGTCGTATGATACTTATTATATTGATTGCAAGGGATCAAGCACTAGACATAATAATATTTCACTCCTGTGCCCAAACCCAGGTCCAAGCAGTTGGGTGATGGCTATCTGTCACAGATCAAGCTGTACCAGGCCCCGGTTGAAGCTGCCACGGATGCCCTCGACATGAAGTTGGTCCAAGGGGCCAAGGACGAAGCATCGTTGCAGCCGCTGATGACCCAACTGGAGAAGGCAATGGACGACTTTGCTAATGCTTTGCGGCCGATTCGTGCTCTTTTCGAGACTATGCCTGCAGTCAGTTGTTAATCCTGCTATGTGGGGAGTTAGACAACAGACCTGTAATGATTCCAGCAGCATCTAAGGCTGAGCCTGATCCCAGCAAGGGCAATGCATCCAAGAAGGGCAAGAACAAGAGCAAGACTCAGTGAAGAGTGCATGGGGCCACTCGTGAGTGTTATTCTTCGTTCTGCTGGGTAGATCAGAGTTTTGCTGAGCACATGTGATATCACGTGTGCATACGGGCACCTACGAACACTTTGGCCATATAGCCCACTGCCTGCAGGGATGTGTTATTAATTGGCTATAACTTTATGATCATGTAACCCTACATGGCTATAGCCTATAGCTAGCTATCGATATCATGTGATTGCAATGATCAGTCGGTGGTCGGTGGCATTAGTTTGTGTTTGACAGTGCCGACATGTACGATGCAAATCAGATCCTAGAAAGTTCTGCTGGTATGATGTAGCCAGCAAGCACCATGTCATGTGTGAGGAGGGCCCTCATGATCCTTGTGAAAGCCTCATGATCACAGTGCGGGTTAACCTGTACATGCGTGACACTAGCGCTCTCGCTGACAAATTGCCGTCTGTGTTGTCATGCCAGTACTAGTGTGCTTGCAATTGCAATGCATGCATGGCATCCGCCACAATTCCCATCGGAATACTCAATGACTAATCCCTGCGCAGATGGTGGCCGTGGTGCCCTCTCCCTGCGCCTACGATCGATGATCACTGCCGGGGACTGTGTGGGCTCTCACTAGCTAGATTCTCTAGAAACCAAACCCCCGACACACCAAATACTGAACCTTGACCCTTAAGGGGTTGTTCCGGATCGATGGTGAGCTTAATATTAATGTTTAGCCTTAACCCGAGCCCTATAATTGCTAAACCCCGAACCTAAAGAAATCCGACCGCCAAGCCCTTATAATATACCAAACCCGGAACCCCAATAAGCTGGCCAGGACCTTAGCTATGCCCAAGCACAACGTTTGGCTCATGCAGCTGCCGAGGATGGAGTTCGAGCTTGGTTTGCTTCTGAAAACCCAATTTAATAACACCCTAAGAGGGTATACTGTAATAATGTATGTGGGTGCTTGAAATAGTGGGTTCCAAGTTTAATGTTACGATATGTTCTGCAAGCCCCAAGTCCAGGCCCAAATGTGTATCGATACACTATCGATGTTGAAAGCCCTTTAAATTTATGCAATCCCGAACCCAAGACCCACCATCAATTTAATTCCCAAATGCTTGCCAGTGGCAGGACTATATGGCCAGCCGAGTGGAACCTGATGCAATGCTGTCTGCTCTGGCTACTGCCGGGGCTGAGGGCCGGCGCAGCTCGAATATCGAGAGGGACGTTTTGCGACGAGATAGTGCTTCGGGATGCCAGGCTTGGGTCATTATCTGTCGAATGTGTATCTGTCTGCTATTTTCCTATAGGCTCTAGGCTCTGATATGACATGGTACAGTACACTTAGGGAACTTTGCAGGTGCCCATCCGAACAGTTGTTGTGCCGGTGCGACAGCGGGACAGAGGAGCTTGGCGGGTCGAGAACAAGACCCTGGATTTGTAATGATTATTGTGCTATGTAATACTAACCCAAAACCCCTAACACTAAATCCTTAGAGCTTCGTCAGCCCTAAACCCTTAAACCCTAATCAGCCCTGAAACCTTAAACCCTAATAAACCCTAAATTCTTTTCAACACCTCATCAAACCCTAAGACGACCCAGATCTAGATACCTCCATCTCGATTAATTGAAATGAGATCTAGATGCAAGGCAAATGCCACTGGTGCTCCCGCACGAACTGCTCAATGCCCTTCACACTTCGGGGAAGCTACGACAGCTCTGCAATGCTGAAGCTTTGACTGCATTTTGGGACAACTTTAAGGCCCACGAAAGCTCCCAAGTGCAGTGGCCCCGCCTCGGAACTTGGGGAATGATCCCACTTGGTGTCCATGGCGACGATCTTCGGTATCTAGAAAATGGAGGTAAGCTTCTGGCCTTCACTATGAACATCCTAATCGATGACACTCAAGAGCGGTATCCACTCTGGGCGATCCGATGTGTTGCTCCGGCTGTTCTATAGCTATACTGTAATTGAAATTCCAACCCTGTCAGGCCTCCAATCAAATGACTACTTGAAGGCTCATGGGACTTAGTAATAAGGTTATAGGTAGCTTATAGCTAGTAGGATAACCCCACTTACGAAACATATAACCCCAATTATAACCTACTTACCAAGTCCCATGATCCTCTAAGTAGTACCTAGTTATAAGCCTCGGATTTCAATTCCAGCTAGACCCTGATAAAACCAAAGGCTTCTGTAAAGAAGATGACTTGTAAGTGCATTCAAACCTTGGGCAATAGCACCATCCCAATCAACTGCAGCAGCCAAGGCTTTGAGCAGTGGATTCCCGACAATCCAGGCGTACATGCGCCCTGTGCCCAGGCAGAACTTATTCGCACTATAGTTACCCTAAGGGGCTCTGGGTTCCATGAAATTCAAAAGAGTTGTGCTGTGATGAGTGTCGAATGAATGAACGAAATATTGCAACTCAGATCGCAGCTTCCTTCAATTACTGTGTTCTGGGTGTGGCTCCACTTTATGTGGACCCCAATGACATCACGCCTGAGAGTGTGGATGTTCTGGAGCCGGAGGATGTGCTTCGAGCAGGAGATGCTTTGTGTTTCCCCAANGGTGTGGCTCCACTTTATGTGGACCCCAATGACATCACGCCTGAGAGTGTGGATGTTCTGGAGCCGGAGGATGTGCTTCGAGCAGGAGATGCTTTGTGTTTCCCCAAAGCTTACTTCTGCGAAGTACGTGCAGACTGGAAATTCATGAAGGACTTGTTCTGAAGCTTTTTTTTTAATATAAAGATTCTACAGATATTTGTTGTTTACAAATGCTATTATGGGCTACAAATCACCGGGAGCAGCATGGCCAGGAATTGCTAAACCTGTCTGCAGCATGGAACTGCAAGGCCGTCTGTCATATGTGCCATGCAAGGGAGGACAACTATCTGATGTTTCCAAGTCAGTTGGCATTTCAGCCACGACGAAGCCATGAAGACTTCGTTGCCATTTGCAAGCCCTACCAGGGACAAAGAAGCCATTAATATGAATGGCAATAGTATTTCCTTGGTTTCCTAATTTCGCAATATGTAAAAACTGTAGCAGCTATGCAGATTAATGGGCTTGTACATGTCATATCACTTCAATTTTTCTGAGGCCACATCCTGGCCATTCGGGGATTCCACTACAGCTGCCTTCGCTGGTGTACGATGCACTCTGTAAATCTGGGCATTTGTTTATGGACTGCAGCCTCTACAATCATTACACTGCTCAGCCTGGAGGATGCTATGTTGCACTACTAGTGTACCTGTGTGCATGCCTCCGGTATCTTGCAATTGTACCATGAGACTTTATTCCCATGTGTATATAAGGATGTGTGGCCAGTGCCACCAGGCACCTACGCCAAGGATGTTTTGAACACTCGTTTGGCCCGAGCGCATGAAGACTTCATGGCATGGACTCGGGAAAGGAAAATCCAGCATCTGGTCTGCAAAAAATCAGTTTATCACTTCATATGCAAGCTTTGCTGTCCTTAGGCATTCGCAGCCCGAATTTCATTCGAAGAACCTTCGAGATGCCGGCACTGGGTATGCTGAAATGGCCATGAAAGCTCACAATGACTCTCGATGCATGCAGCAGCTGTGTATAGCAGCCCTAGTTTTTGCTTCGATCTATTGAATTCAAAACCCGAGGCTCGTGTGGTGACGGCCTGGCTGGCCGATCTTGTGATCGACTTGTATTCCACAAGAGAAGATTGCCGAGATATGGGTTTCATGAACATGGTCAAGTGTTTGCAACGTGCCAATAATACAACTTGGTTTGTTGGTCATAAGCTTGTTACATGATCCTTGGTTCTAGATCGTTAGGCTTTGTATTGTNTTTTTTGGTTTATCATGATATCAACTTTTAGCTTCGTGCAGAATAAAATTTGGAATTCGTTCTTATTGCAAGTATTGGGGATCTCAAGCCACTGCAGCTCAAGTTGAAATCGAGGGCTCAGTGCATTCTGAGGTATTGGCTGAATGAGTTTTTCCAGAGGATGGAGGAGTACGACCGGTACCTGAGTTCATCCGAGAAGGCCGGGCTTTCTGAGGCACTCGTATCTCGGCACGCCTAAAATAAAAAGAAAGCCTCATTGCATGTAAATGTTGTTCAATATATGGTAATATTGCATGCATCTAAGGATTCTTTTGGAATGGCATATGCCAACCTTTCGGTCATGACAGCTGGCCGGTCTGAGCGGTTGTGGCCACTCAGGCCAAAGCTGCATGCTCCCTGGTGCTCAAAATGCCCTGTGAGATTGTTTCATTTTTTCGGTGGGTTATGGTTTTAGTGTTTAGGGCTTACTGGCTTGTGTTGGTTTACCTTTCGGTTTTAGATTTGGGGGTTTAGTGCTATATCGTATAGGGCTTGGTGTTTCAGGTCAAGGGGTGCTTGTGCAGCTCAGGCCCATCAAGAGATTGTGCACATGGCAATCATGGATGGCCACTTGGAGACATGTGCAATATGACAATCACAAGTTCATTCAATTTTTCCTGAGTTCTAAATCTGCAACTTAGGCCAGAACCCAAAGTACGGGCACACGTTCAGAGATGAGGGATACATGGGTACGATGAAAGGCCAGTGCCGGCATCAAGAACATATCATATTTGTGCATGTTTTTTGCTAACTCACCTTTCCAGGTATTGCAAGGCGCTGCCACAGAGCCACCCTTGAGATTTCTCTCTTTAAGAGAGTTTATGCACAGTGACTTAGTGGCAAGCCCGACATGTCAATTTTCGAACCAGGATTGAGCTCACAAGTACTGCAGCCTAGGTTTCCTGAGATGCCATAGTGGCTTCCCTGGACTTCAAATTCGAAGTTTCTGCAGAGTGACTTGGTGGCAAACCCGACATGTGGAATTTCGAATCAGTGGCGAATTCATGATTTTAAAACATGATGTCGTGCATTGCAGCCTAGGTTTCCTGTGATGCTCTAGCGACTTCCCAGCTGGGCATGAAATTAGGTGAAAGATCACACGATGCAAGCTCGGCGCAAAAGATTCCATTCGAATATGCTGAGAGATTGTTTCATGATGCAAGTGCAGGATTCGTGAAGTGGTGTGTGATCGCCTATATATATATATATAGAGCATGTCTAATTATATATTTACTTTATATTATAATTATATATACAATATAATATTACGAAAACATCCTGGGGATGGAATTATGAAGTATGTTTAACAAGCTAGGACTTTCACGCTGAGGCCGCATATGTTGATGCCTTAGGAGCCTCTGGGNAATTATATATACAATATAATATTACGAAAACATCCTGGGGATGGAATTATGAAGTATGTTTAACAAGCTAGGACTTTCACGCTGAGGCCGCATATGTTGATGCCTTAGGAGCCTCTGGGGAGTCTACCCACCTATCAATCGACCCATCTATCCATCTAATATGTAGTTGTCTGTCGATCTGTCTGTCTGTCCTTCTGTGTATATATATATATATGATTAGATAAATACATATGTCGTGTTTGTAGGGTTTTTGGGTAACCATGGGCACACTACCTCACTGAAAAAATAAAGGAGGCTCTCGTTGGGAGCATTGCGATAAGGGATGTAAGACTCAATTACGCAATCAGCAGGAGTCCGTCAGACCCTCTACTATAGGAGCCTTAATGATTGCCTATACTGTTTTGGGGGGTCCTTATTAGAAGTATAGTATAATGGGCCCCCAAACCCTATTCTAATTATTACGGGTCCTATATTAACACGGGTGTAAGAAGGTTTCAGGGTTTCGGGTCCACTCCTCAAAGTACAGCAAGTCCTATTCGGGAGTTGCCGTTGGGAGTTTCGAACGTATGGTAGATTGCCTTCATAGATCCTCTCCTAGACACACTAAGCCCCAAACCCTAAACACCTAAACCCTAAACTCCTAAATCCTGAAACCCTAAACTACTAAACCCTAAAATGATGTTTCTGGGAAGCTAGACTGGGTGCCTGGCCAATTGAGTCCGACACTGCTTCAGGTTGTCCTGACGGCTTCGGTTCTGTTCTAGAAAATCAGGAAATCAGGACATGGGGGCGAGGTAGTCTTAAGAAATTCCATGATTCAGGAAGTCAGGATACGGGATCTAGGGATTTAGGAAGTTCCATGATTCAGGAAGCCAGGATATGGGGTTCAGGGCGTTTTCGGAAGTTTAATTGGATTGGGGTCGAATTCTGCCCGTTGGGATAAAGACTGGTGCGTTGTGAACTACCCAGATCGTATATTCTTTAATTACAGGACATATCGGAAGACCTGGGTAATGTTGCATAAGGCACAGAATCGCCCCTGGGGCTCCAAGTATAGAATAATCATACACCTGAGCTGCCAAAACCTATTTTCTGTAGGGTACCAATAAAATTTGTATCTAAGGGTTATACTCATAACCTACCAAAATACATAGGTAATGGTAGATTAAAGTACTCTCTCAACTGCTAAACTACATAACTTCTATGCAAAGCCCAACCAGGAACCTACAAGAACCACTTTTTTGATGACTTACAGGAGGAAATCATAATAAGGAGTCCCAAAAAGACACATTCTTCAGGGTCCACAAAGCCCTACTTATATTTATAACTACCCATGAACCTCCAAGTAATGCTGCTGATGACGATGACAATGGGTCTAAAGTCTATACCTGGTACCTACACGGGGCTATTTGGAGTCTTATGGAATCTATGGAATCAGGAAATGTCAATCCTCCAAGCTTTTGAGGCACATCCGGTGTTGCCCCAGCTCCTGGTCGCCAGGAAGTCAGAAAGAACTGTTAAGGGTCTAGGTGCACATAGTCTAGGGTGTTATAGTCGTGCTTTATAGTTTTAGGGGTCTATAGTTTAGTGTCTAGTAACTAGTATAAGGGTTTATGGTTTGAGGGTTTATAGTTTAGGGGTTTACGAGTATAATGTAAGGTTCACGGAAGGGCTATACATCAAAGCCAAGGGGTCGGACTCGTAAAACCCAAACCGCACATGTAGAGCCCTAAACCCCTAAAACCTACAACCCTAAACCTTAAACCCTAAACCCTACAGCCTAAAAGCCCTATACCCCCAAATGTACTAAAGATCAAGTTTCGGGAGGATCGGAGTCGGCCTGCACAGGCTTTTTCTTGGTGCTTACGGTTTCGGGTTTAGGGGTTTAGGGTTTAGGGGTTTGGGTTTAGGGTTTAGCGGTTTTGGGTTTTAGGATTTAGGGTTTTAGGATTTTAGGGCTTAGGGTTATTCAGATACCCAGATTACCGAAGACTCGATGGTGAAGATGGGGACGCCATCCAGTTCTCGAAAATTCTGAAATCTGGCTTTGCTGGGTGAAGATCGCTGGAGTACTCCATTACCGTGGGCGTTTTTCAACAATGCTTCTATCGACATCGAACCGGTATCGTCATTGAGCTATATCCCCATCGCAAAAAACTACATCGCATAGGTATCGGGGTTCAAGGACCTGAAGGACGAAATGACCCTTAAAAGTAGGGGCCCTATACCCATATACTATGAATCCCTATATGGTATATGAACCTTAAACCCTTTTAGGGTTCATTTCGTCCTTAAGGGACGATACAAGCAGCCAGCCTGTGGGTGTGGCTGCAGGGGTGGCGAACCGAAACGCACCGCACCGCCAGCCGCAATACTTAGCAATATTGTACGGCATACAATCGCTAACAACCGGCAAACCGATCAAACCGAGGCTTTACAACCATGATTACTTGTTGGGGCTTAGGCTTTTGCTTTAGGTTTAGGGTTTGGAGGGTTTAGGGTTTTGGGGTGTAGGGTTAGGGTTGAGGGTTCGGATTATGGTAGCTATAGCGGTTCCTTTGTTCGTAACTGTAGCTTCCTTGTGCCCATGAGCACCCTGGCCCAAGCAGCTTGAAAGCACCCCGAATGCCCTTGACTGAATCAATCCTTCCCAAAGGGTCCAACCAGGTTCCTGAGTAGCCCCTTTACAACAAGAGTACGTACCCTTTTTCCTACTATTCGGTTTTAAAAAGGAGGCCCCAAAATAAGAAGGGCTACTACCCAGGCTAGTTCATGGTTGGGATAGGATTACAAATTTAATCTGCGATTCCTTATTGGCTTTAAGTACCCATAAAAAGTGTAAAATGTTACCCAAGTATGACAAAGTCAGGGACCATTAAGACTTGCAAATGCGCATGAAGCCAGGACCCTAAACCCTAAACCCTAAACCGTACCGTCCTCGGGGGGAAGCCCGCGAAGTTCCAGCCTCGAACAGTTGCTTGCAGGGTTTAGGATTTAGGCTGGGGTTTAAGGTTTTAGGATTTAGGGCTAGGGCTTTAGGCGTTTAGGATTTAGGGCTAGGGCTGTAGGTGTTTAGGATTTGGGGCTAGGTCTTTTCAGGATTTAGGGTTTAAGGGGGGTTTTCGTATTTTGGTATTTGGGCTTTTGGGTTCACAGCATGTACAAGACACATAGAGCATTGAGGATCTCAAGCGTATTGTAGTTGAGGATGATGCAGTTGTCAGGTTAAGGATTCACAGGCTCCCCAAACCCTAAATAAACCCTGAACCCGAAACGATAGGACCTGGGGTGAAAGGATTTGGAGGATCAGGGTATGCATCGGCTTTGGGCACAAGATGTGGGCTGGGGGTTTGGGGTTTGTAGGGTTTAAGTGTTGAAGCTTTGCGGGTTTAAGGTTGAGGTGTTAGCTTGTTTTAGGGTTTAGGGTGTGGCCTTTAGGGTTTAGGGTGCTTCTTGCACAAGCCCGGAAAAATCTGTAACATCCGATGCCATAACCTCAAAAACTTATGTAGCCTGTGAAGTATCACTACCCAGATCTTCCAAGGTCCCTTAACTTAGGGTTTTGCCTGGAATCATGATAGGATCCCTAATTTAGGTGGTACTCCTTAAGTCAGGGATATTGGAAGATCTAGGTACTCTGTGAGAGGTGCCATGGAGGAAATAGCAAACATGGCACCAGTAGTCATACTCTTTTTGCTGCACATATTCCCGCTGGGCGTCCTGTCCCCTCGCAACGCACTCTGTGGGGCGAGGGCTCTCGAAGTTGGGGCGTCTCTGGGAATCCCCAAGAAGGAGGCGTCAGTCTCGTAGCAAGGGCCCTCATTTAGAGCACTACCCATATGTCTTCTGCTCATACACTGGCGATGAACCACCAACACGCTACCTTCAGAGCCAACACGAAAACTCTTCTTGTGGCAACTCTTCAAAGCGCCTGTGAAAAAGGCCCACAATTCCTCCCGCTAAACCCTAAACCTTCAACCAAGAACCATAGCTCATTATTTCTGAATCTTCTCACGACCCTTTAGAATCCGAGTTTGATGTTATCGAATTGGGGCCCGAGGCCTTCCAACTATGAACTAAACAGACTAATGTCTTAGTCTTAGGATCGGATTTCGTTCGGGACACAGGGCATGCGAGAACGCTAGGCTTAACAATCCGCATGATGATCGTAGCAAAGCAAGATATGTACCTGCCAAGGTGCTCACTAAGATGATCCTACAGCAGCGTGCATTCCGGATCCCAGACAAAGCCTGTAGCTGTCGATGGCATTCTTGACCCGCTGCGCCAGCCTGCGTGCAGAACTGAGGTCATAAACACCAGAACCCTAAAACCCTGCCTTGCAGCAGGAGCAGGCTGTTGTCAGTCCCAGAGGTGATAACTCTCTCGTTGCTGGGTGCTGAGCACAGCATATATGTCATTTGCACACTGTCCCTACAAACACATACATACATACATACATACATGCAGACATACATACATACATACATACATACGTATATACCTACATATCGTTACATTACATCATGCTACACTATATTACATTACACTACATTACAGTACGTTTCATTACGCACATACAAATACGTGTATGTAAATATATATATATATATATATATATATATATATATGAGCATTATATATGAGGGTACTGAGGGATATTACAAGGGTTGCCATAGAAAGTAGTATGCAATGTAGCGATTAAAAAACTGCCCGGCAACTCTGCGGAATGTACTCGACTTATGCCTTAACACATTGGGGCTCTTCCACCTTAACCCTGAACCCTAAACCCTAAACCCTTAATTAACCCTAACCAGTCTGAACTCAAAACGTCGCAAAACAAGTGTGCACCCTCGAAGTCCGAAGTGTAGACCTGAATCCCAAAGTCCGAGACACGGTAAACCCAAAAGGTTTAGGGTTTCGGGATATGGAGTTTAAGATTGAGGGATTTGGGGTTAAAGATGTAGGGTTTAGAGGAAACCCTAAACCACCAGTGAACCCGTGAGCCCAAAGTGGCCTTTCGGACTCAGCGATGTGCTTTGTCTGCTCCTGCTATGCCACAGCTTCTCATCTAGAGTTGGGGAACGTACTTCGGACTTCTTCTCAAGCCACCGGTTTAAGGGTGTGAAAGGGTAGGGTTTTTGGGTTTAGTGTTGAGGATTTAGGGTTCAGGGGTTTGAGTGATTTCGGGTTCCACAACCAAAGCAAGAGCCAAGAGCATGCGCCTGGGAGCTCAGGCACAGATGCGGTTTGCAGGGCTTTGGGTTGAGACTTGACCCTGTAAAACAAGTCTTGGGGCCGTGTATACTTAAATAGAAGAATACACAAAGAAATGCAAACACAAACTTATGTGTGTGCATATATATATATATGCACACACACACATATATATATATAAATTAGCTGTGTGTATGTATATGTATATGTATATGTATATGTATACGTATATGTATATGTATATGTATATGTAAATACACACCGACATATAATACACATACATACATACATACATACATACATACATATATACATATATATATACGCACTTACATATGCATAAACCCTGTATATCCACGTGCGTAGACTCCTCGGTCTTATAGGCAGCTCGAAGTCAGGTATCACTCCTTTTGGGAGTTTACATTTCAGGGTGTTCAAGGTGCAGGTGCAAGGAAAGTATTCCCTAATACCATTCCCTAAATTTCCGTAATAAATTTGTAGGATCGATCATGCGAAACCTGGTCTAACAATGAAGGCCCCCGCCTTCAACCCTGAATCATACCCTGAAATCTGGAGATCATGAACCCCACAATCTAATACGCAGGCACTAAACCAAACATGATAAAGCCCTAAACCCGATCAATAAAGCCCTAGCCTAATGATTAAGCTCCTTCCTGGACCACAAATAGCCTACCTTTTCACTGACCTATATAAAGAAACCATAATAAGGAACCTGAAAAAGGTAGGTTTTTTGGGGTTAAGGTTATTCTACCGGGACGCCGGTCCTGCTTGCCAGCCTTGCTTCCAGGAATAGCCTGCAGGAAAGTCGGGCCCTACACAAAGCATGCCGTATCACGCGGCTTTGGGCTCAGGGTTTAGACGCTTTAGGGTTTACGCATATCGTGCGATACTGGCCGGTGCCCACGCAAACCGCGACACCCTCAACTCGAAACCCCAAACCATCAATCGGCCCCGTCCTGTCCCCCGACAAACAATCCCGACAGTCCTCGACTTATCCATGAGCCCGTACGCCCATCCACTCAAGTCTGTCGAGGCAAAAAGGCAAGCCGTTATATATCTAGGATGCAAGGTGCCATGGAACACCTCTAACGAAATGCAGATGCGTAGGTTTCGGTGTCTTGCTCATGTACCTCGTAACCGACTACCAAAAGCCCCAAATCTACCCTAAACCCTATAAAGCCAAGAGCCCCAAATCTACCTGCTCCGATTTCCCGGAGAGCTCCACACACCAGCTTCAGCATCTCCCTCTTCACCCATCACCATCATCTTCTTATTCTTCATCACAGTTGTTACTCTTTCAATACATATTACAGGTGCAGTTCTTACTATATTGTTATTGTACTGTAACTAGTAGTAGCGTTTCAGTGATCATGTTTTTCGTCATTCGACAACAAGACCAGAAAGTCACCATGACCGCCATCCTCCCTACATCTCCCTACCGTCTTCAGTGTCGGATCATCATCCTTCTCCCACTCCCCAATGCAAATCCCTAGACCTTCAACCCTAAACCCCTAACCCCAAATCCTAAACCCCTAACCCTAAACCCTAAACCCCTAGTACCCTAAAGCTGCAAACCCTAAACTCCTAAGCTTCATCGCTATTGCCGACATCACCGTTGCCACACACTACTCATGACAAGAACAGCTCTACTAGTAGCAGCAACTGAATGCCCAGCCTGTACAGAGCGACGCAGCTGCGTCAAAGCCTTCGGAAAGCTGATGGCAGAGTCTAGAACTGCAGAGTACAGTGCATTGCAGTTCGTATGAGTGCTGCGTCCTGGAATTCCGAATCCAAAGAATCTCGAAGGCAGTGAGTTTGCAGCTCAGGGCTTGGGGATTAGGGACTAGGGCTGAGAATGACGGGATTCCTGAAACCCAACACACATACCGAAGCAACAACCCTTAAGCTTCACAGCTTGCTGCGATTGCTGTTCGGATATTCGGCTGCTATGCGCCTAAACAGCCTCTACACCTTCGAAACCCCTCAAAATGCCCCAAGCTCCGAATGCTTGCAGAAGTAGAACCGCACAAGTACACTAACCGGGGTGCTTGTTCTTAATATCGTTTGCTATTTCATAGTCTACTTACTGAATCATCTGATCCTGCGGATACATCAAAGCTCAGAAACCGAGCCCGAACTATCTTGAGCTTGTACGCTGGAGGATGTTGTCGTGTAGGGTTTTGGATATGCAATCTTTTGACAGGTATGTACAGCAAGGCTTAGATGCTACGGAGTACGTCGCAAAATCGGGAGGGGTGGTTCCCTGCAGAGCATTTCTACACATATCATCCTAACATTTCAGGGCCCCTGGTTCTCTCTGGAACACTAAGCCCTACACCCTAAGCGCCGAACCCTAATAGGGATGTTTCCAGACTTGTAGGGATTCAAAGGTCCAGATTTCTTCCTCACCTCCTCAGCAGAAGCACGCTGGCTGTCGGCATCCATAGCACCAGCCCAAGAAAGAGCCCTAAACCCTAAACCCTAACGTCAAAGCTCTCATGGAGGGTCATGGATTCCCGCATTTCGTGTCGAGAGTCTTGGCAATGGCTTGGGTTTAAGGTTTAGGATTGAGGGTTTGGGGTTTTGGTTTAGGCCCAGTAGCAAAAGATCTTCTTGCCTGGCAGACTGGGGAGCGCGCAAGCTGCAAGTATGGTGGTTGGTCTTTAGTAAGGGTTGTGTGGTTTTGGGTGTAGGGTTCGACCCAGGAGCTCCAAACCTTAATCATCCGCACTCTTGGAGCGCTCGACTTGTAGACCCACATGCGTGGCAGAAAGCTGCAGAAGACATTCAGGGGATCCTGTTGGTAGGGTGCTTCTGAATTGAGGGGCATGGTGCAACTAGTGTTCCAGGTTCAGGGTCAGGGTGCAGCGCCCCATTGAGCTGCAGTTATCCGTTTGGCAATTTTGAGTTCAAGGCTTAGGGTGCGCAGTGCACCTACTCGGTTGTAATTCAGTTCCGGCCCAAAGAGGGGTTGTCTTGGGTCATAACCCGAAAAAACTCGCAGACCTTGACTAGCCGTGATGCCGTGATGAGCCCCAATATACATACATATATATATATATATATACTTACATACATACGTATGTACCATGTGATCTATAACATAAAATATATAACATATAACATAAAGTATATGGCAAAATATATGAGATGCAAGGTATACATATTACAAATTTTATAAAGTACATACTACATAATTGTACAATACATCATCAGCTACAGTTCGAAGTTCGAACGGCCGAAGCCAATATTTCTCCAAGCATAGCCTCGTAGGAATCCTCCTGACACCCTGCAGGATCGATCCGTGAGCCTGCTCTATTGTTTGACCCTAAACCCTGAACCGTAGCTCTTGCTCCCTTTCTGCCCATACTTCCGGCTTGGTAGACACCGTCCAGCTGGCTGGGACAACATGGCACCACTTGCCTTGAGAAAGATGCGCGAACGACAGCAAGGCTGGGCACCTTATTATGCTGGTTTCGGACATTAAGCATGACTTCTCCAAGTATCAGGCTTACCAGCCAACAAAACACCACACTCAAGAGTTTTTGTACGCTTTCCTTTCTGGCTTAGGATTCAGTATTACTAGACCATCCTTTGGCAACCGCACTTCCCAATTTCCTCAACGCCTAAGATTGAAGGGAACCTACTAGTAGCCCTTAAACCTGCCAATTCCCAAGGCAAAGCTGTACGGAAAGGCAATGTGTGCTTCTTGCCAGGAAGCTGAGCTGCCCGGTACACATGTTGAGAATTCCGCGACAAGCCTCTTCCCAGAGAGCCGGATACCGAATATTGCCGATTACCATCAAGTAGGGCTATACCTTAATGCACTTTAAGAAACCCGAGTTTTTGAACAAGTAGTTAGAGCTAAATGTGTGGGGCCCCGACGTGAGTTGAGGATGCAGGCTTATGCCATGGCATGAACTTATACCACTTCGAAGTTTGAACCGATGGCATCGAAGACCAGAAGCTTGTCATGTGCGAGGTGTTTTCTCGAGTTTGCCTGAGATCCTATGCTGCCGGCACGCAGGCGAGTACAGCGAATCCTGATCCAAATCCTAAGGTTGTGTGGTTTACAAACGGAACTTCATTTTCCAGCGCTTTGCTCCCTAGGCGCTGCCGAACAACCAGGGCGGTGTGACCAGGATGCGTTCTGATTTCATCATGAATACACAAATTCTGTCGACTACTGTGACGACATTGGCAACACCTCTCGTTCTTCTTTGCTGGAGTGCTTGCCGTTTCTTGCAGCCTCGGAGGAGGAGCAGCAGCAGCATCATCTGTACCAGCATTGCAGTAGAGTAGTCGTCCTTGCCGCCGTCCTAATCCCTAGTGATGTTGGCAGAGGTTGTGGTAGTGGTACTAGCAGCAGCATCATCAGCAGACGAAGGAGTAGTAGTAGTAGTAGTAGTCGTAGTAGTAGTAGTAGTAGTAGTAGTAGTAGTAGTAGTAGTAGTAGTAGTAGGAGCAGCAGTAGTAGCAGTAGTAGTAGTAGTAGCAGCAGCAGCAGTAGTAAATAAATAAGCAAACAATCCATCCTCGTGCCAACGGTAGTGGCAGTAGAAGTGGTACAAGTAGCACGTGCAGCAGCAGCAGCAGCAGCAATTGCTCTTGCTGTATGAGCAACTATTTGCAACAGTCTGCAAGCGGTTTTTCTTGTTTGTTGTTGCGGTTGCGCGTGGTGATGGTCGGGAGTGGGGGTATTGAGCGTTTTCGTGCTGTTGCTGTTGCTGTTGCTTTCGCGTGTAACTGTTGCCGTTGCTGATGTTGTTGCTGCTTGTTGCTTCTGCTGTTGTTGTTATTGTTGCTGATGATAGTGTTGTTGTTGTTGTTGCTGCTGCTGCTGGTGGTTGTGCGGTTTTTGTTGTGGCTGCTTCTGCTCGTAGCGCGTTGTTTGTTGCTGCTGTTGTGGTGGTCGTTGTCGTTGTTGTTGTTGTGACTGTTATTGTTGATGTCAGTCTTGTTGTTGTTGTTGATGCTGACTAGCGGTGTTGCTGCTCTGGTGTTGTCGCTGTCGGCGCAACAGTTGTTTGCCTACCAGTATCACCGTGGGATGTAGGATGCATCCTCGAGCAGGGCATCTCAGCCAAGAGCCAAAACTTAGGACCCAGGATGTTATAATCTCAACGCCTATCCTCAGCGGCAGCATAAGGTCATCAAGTATTCAAATCAAGCTCACAACGACCCCACCCCAAGCGGAGTGGCAACTAGCAGTGTGAAATTCTGGACAGCATCACTCACTGGCTAGTCAGCCCGTCTAGCCACAGTTCGGTTTTCGCACCCTCAAATCATTGACCAAGCTCCAGGCCCTGCTTCCGAAAATCTTTGGAGATTTTTGTGCTTCGAAAAGATGAAGACCCAGATGCATACTCACCCAATCAACCAGGGATTTAGGTTGGGTGCGGGTTTGGCTGTCGTGTGCAGGGTTGAGGGATCATCATGACGACGGTGACAATGATGGGAGATTGATGACAGTGACGAGCGGGATGATGCAAATCAAGACGAACAGGATGACGAGGATGTTGTTGATGATGATATCGATGGTGATGAGTAGGATGTTGATGGAAATGATGTCCATGATGCTGATGAAGAAAATGTTGATTCTCATGCTGCCTGGTGATGACGGTGCTGATAATGACTGGTACGAATATTCTTTTTGCCAATACTATAAATGTTGGTGATGTGTATTGTGATGACAATGATGTTGACGATGATGACGATGCTGATGGAGACGATGAATGGGGCGATGGCTATGATGCTTCTGATTATGAAGATGATGTTGTTATAATGATGATGATAGCGATAATTGTGATGATGGTGATGATAGGGTTTCGTGCAAAACAAGACGGAAGAGCAAACACACCAGAATGCCTTGGACAAGTATACTTCGACTGCATGGAGACACTGCATCACGCTAGCATAATCAAGAGGCCGTCCTCTCACAAAGCTGTGGGAGCCACCGCAGGGCGGCTGTGAGAGTACCCTTCCTACATGAGCTGGGAGCCAGCACTGTCACCCAAGCACGTGCAGGTAACTGGAGGCCTTCTTGCAGGGGTAGTTTGCGCTTTGCAGAAATCTAGAATCCAACAGCTCGTAACCTAATCTACATTAGGATTAGGACCTAAGCAAACCTCGCCTTTCGCAACGGATCACTAACCCAAGAGCTGCCTGCGGTGATCTCTGATGCCAAACAGACGTCGAAGAGCCCCTGCAGCCTCAGATCCTTTTGCCTCCACACTCAAAATACGATTTGTGTGTATTCTAGTTGAGTAATATCGGCACTACAAAGACGACATAAAGGGGGTGTATTCTAGCGGAATGATATAGGGACTGCAAAGAGGACTTCTCCCATGCCCGTGTTACTTAATCCACTGAACCACTACCCAAGGCTCTAAGGACTCATATTTTTAAGGCTTTTGGGCCCAAAGACCATACTATATAAGGCTTTTGGGCTATTTTGGGCCTTAGGGCTAGAGTTTAGGAGATAGCCGCAAGCCGCGGGTCCTGAACGCGAAACCCCAACCCGAGTCTGGAACCTCTAATCCTGGAATCTCCGAAGCTCAAAATCTCACATCAACCCTAAACCCTAAACCCTAAATACCCTAAACCCTAAGGCCTAAACCCTAAACCCTAAGCCCTAAACCCTAAACCCGGACCGTTCAACCCTGAGACTGACAATCCAGATCTTGAGCCCTACATGACATCCTGAAAATGACGGAACTCCATAAGGGCTCTATCCAAGGGCCCTTGGGGGTGTGCTGGAGGATAGATGACCCTAAACCCTAAACCCCTAAACCCTAAAACCCCCTAAATCCTAAACTTTAAACCCCTAAACCCTAAAACCCCCTAAATCCTAAACTTCGAAATTCTGAAACAGATTAAGCCCCGCTTCTCGGAGACCCCGACCCGCTCAAGAGCCCAGGTCTTCCCTCCGAGACTTCTCCGTGGTTCTTAAACCTAACTTTAACGGTTTAGGGTTTAGGGTTTTGGGCTTAGGGTTTTGGGTATAGGGTTTGCAGGGTTTAGGGTTTTGGGTTGCAGGGTTTAGGGTTTGGGGTTAACCCCAAATAACCTGCCGTTTTAAGGACTCTTGTACTGAAATCACAGTAGGTAACCCTCAAAATGTACGTTTATCTTAGATTGCAGGAAGGGGCAGGGCTCCCTACACCCTTATCCCTGAACCCTACACTAAACTCTCTACCCTAGACCCTAAACCCTAGACCCTATACCCTAAACGTTAAAGAAATCCTAAAGCGCCGACCCTTCCGGGCAAGATGAAGTTCTCGGAGTGACCCGGGGCCCCACGAACCGTGCGGGAAGCCCTCTTGACGGACACAAAAAAAGACACGGCTTCATTCGGATTAGGGTTTAGGGGTGGTATAGGGCTTGGGTTTCAGAGATTTGGGTTTAGGGTTGGTATAGGGTTTGGGCTTCATTTGTTTTTGGGTTTAGGGGTGGTATAGGGTTTGGGTTTCAGGGTCTAGGGTACGGATTTCAGGAGTACAGATGTAAAAGAAGACGGACGGAATACTCAATGACTCAAGCTGCACAGCATGTTCAGTTTGCTGAACCACTCGGAGATTCATCGGTGTCTTGACATCATAGTCCAAAAGTGCCGAACATGCTTCTTTTCAAAAGAGGTGAGCGCTGTTTGCTTTACTTTTTATGACCAGGGTGGAGCTTGGTTGTCCAGTACCCTAGGGGAACTAAAGGCTAACCTTTGGGGTTATGTAGGGTTTACAATACCCTAAACAAGTTACAGGTTACCTGGTGTTACTCGGCGAGTATCGGGTTGAGATGCGGTGTTGTTCGTTGCCGACCAAGGGGTTCTTCCATTGCACCATTATTGTCACTGTGGCGCGACCGGAACCTGGCGAGCCATTGCATCAGGATTTAGGGCTTGCAGCAAGGCTGTTTTACATTTATTGTTTAAGGTTTGCCCTAACCCCAGACAATCTACGGAGTGTGTAAAGGGGTGGATTTGGGGGGTGGTGTGCGTGATGGGGTGTATTGGGTGTACAGTAGTGTCGCTAGGGGTCCGAGCCGTGTCCGCGCAATTTATTTGCAGGTAGGGCTTCGGGGCATTACGTAAACAGAGGGGATTGAGATGAGGGGGGCCAAAACACCACTACCATCACCACCAACAACAACAATGACAATGATGGAAATCAAAGCAACAAACAATAATTTCCGCATTTCTGACCTGACACCCACGGTTTGATACCGACACAGTACTGGGAGTATTAGGTATGAGCTTCATATGACTGATGGGCAAGATCCCGCAGTACTTTAAATGGACTAAACCATGCGTTTGAAGATGTATTTCTGATGAAATGGGTGCTGCTGGTTTTGTACATCCTCGGTAGGGTTGGGTTCGAAGACTAGCGCAAAAAGGTGTACATAATACCTTGCTTACTCGCCACTCCTGCGGACAAGACAGAATGTTTGGATTCTTCGAGGCCCCTTAAATGATGATAGATTGCAGGAAACTCCTTGGGCCTATGTTGTGATGAACAAGGAACATGAGCCCCAAGAAGTGTGGATTTGGGTAAGGCTTAACATGTGTTCAGACATGTTTAAAGTACAAGCGGTATCTGCTAACCCCTGAAGCCTAGACAGGGTTTCCCAGGCACCAGAAATTGAACCCTGAAAAATTTACTCCAACCTTTCGTAAAACCTAGCGAACCACAAGCCGTTCTAAATTTCAACCAGGGCCCGCGCTGTTGCCGGCGGCCAACCATGGCCTAAGTAGGCCTTGGGCTTGTGAAAGGTTCAGGTTGTTTTGTCTGAGGACCTCGTTCCAGAGCCATCCTTACAATAGGCGGTTTCGGCAGGTTCAGTTGGCATACCTGTCCTTGCTACCCACTCATGGTTGTAGATGGCGACTAGCTGCTGGGTTACCCGGCACTTGGAAAGGGTAACAATGAAAAACATGGTTGGCCTACATTCACAGCAAAGCCACTAAATGGATCATATAAGCAGACGAATAATAAAGTTAATAACGAAGACACGACAAAAAAGAAATACATTAACATGTATATTGTATATATATATACATACGTATGTATCTAATATGTAGGTCCTCACAAATAAAAGACGACTAAGCTGCTGAATTTGGCTCAGGGGGCGTAGAGAAAGACGAGAATAGCAAAGACTCGCAAAGACATTATGAGCCCTAGCTGTATGCTATAGGAAGCCCGTTACGAGGAACTCCTATACCAGCCCGAAAACTGACCGAGACACCCCCCCCCCAACCCTAAACCCTAGACCCTAACACTAACCCTATTGTGCAAGGACTTTTCCCCGGGGTCCACGCGCCCATATGGTGTGTACGTTGGCACTGAATACCTATATAGAGACTACTTTAGGGCCAAAGTAAATACTATTTGAGTACATGGACACTTAGGGCTTGAACCCTAAACCCTCATGGTGCGGTACCCTTAAAGGAATTCTTAAGGTGCATTAGCACATGAACCCTGAGGGTTTTGCGAGATCTGAGAAGGTGCAACTTCCCGCAATCGACTGTGGCCCCTGCGTCCATAAGCCTCCCCAACCTCGCCAGAACTTAGGGGCCTTATGGTGATCCCTTGAAGTCCCTCCTCAACTTACTATGCATACGTTAAACCCCGAAAGCTTCTCGACTCTCAACTTATCCTAGTTGCTGAGTTCATAACATAAGCCCCAAAAGATTGCACTTTCAGTTTTATAGTGGGGAATATTATCCCAAAAAGTGTACAGTGTATCCACTCAGCTACTAAGAGAAAGGGCATCCATAAGGCTTGCTATGAAGGGCTACTACAAGGGATACTGCAAGACTATGCGGGCTTGCTACTTACTATAACGGCTCTTATAAGGGCTCTCAGTCTTCATCGTGTGGATTTGGGGGAAGTTGTGGTAGGGGGCGCTGGATGCCTCATCCATAGGGTTCGCGACTGAAAGACTACCAGAGCTGCTAACTTGGGGTACACCCTGTGGAATACGAAGATGCTTCGGGCGTAGTGGCCGAGGTTGTGGCGGTATGATGCCAGTCTAGATACTTCTGACACCTTCGGGCCCACTAGATGACTGCCCTGTGATCAGAATAGGGCTCGAATGTCCAAAGGCTTGCCGAACCTCCTTACGACAACCTGCCGGCCCCGAACCCTGAACCAAATATTCACGAACTACCCATGCACAGGGTTTTCTTCTGAAGTGGATAATGCAGGGGCCTTAATAATTAGAGTAGGGTGTTGGGGTGTTCCTTTTTATACCCCAAAACCCTATTCTAATTATTAAGGCCCCTACATTATCTTGAGAACCTTTGAGGCTTCAAATCCCCGAAATGTAAAGCCACAGTCTTGTGAAGCCTCACCGTCACATTCACATCCAACCCTTGCCTCTGCCAGGGTTTAGGGTTTAGGGCCTAATATAGGGGCTTTAATAATTAGAACAGGGTTTTGGGGCCGACTATACTATAATTATGATAAGGAACCCCCAAAAGAGTATTGGTAATTATTTAGGCCCCTATATTAGGGTGAAGCCTTCCAACTCTTGCTCTTGACCTCTAGAGCGCCAATCTTACTATGCCCGACTTGGACACGAACTCCAAAGCACAGGGTTCTAGACCGACCATGCCATGCTCCTTCAACTCACATTCGCAGGGGCCGTGGCAATTCGTTTGCACCTACAGCTCGTGCATGCACACCCATCCGCATGCCCCCACCTCGGAAATGCTCAGGGTTCCCTAAACTCGTACCCCTAAACCCTACACCCTAAACTCATAACCCCTAAACCCTGAGCAAGATGAGAAAGACAGTGAATGTCTGGGTCTTGACATGAAACAAACTTCAACCAGAACCGTAACATACGCTTGTGGAATGTTTGATACTGGCGTGGAGGCCTATATGGAAAGAGCGTCCTACGGTTGATGGACAAAATCCTGCATTACCCATTATAAGGAATATACCATAATTCCCATAGTTTAGAGTCCTTAAGGTCATGCAGGATTTTGTCCATCAACCGTAGGTCAGGTCTTCGGCTTGCAGTTTCAGGTCGGTTTTGTGGTGAATGTGACGGTTCAGCGCCTTGGGCTTCGCATTGACGGCAACCCTGAATCGCAAGCAGCCCCTAAACACACGACCTTAATGTTTCGTTAGCACTGCTCCCCATCACGATTATGGGCGATTTGTAAAGTAGATGTCGAAGCTATGTGTCAATCGTCGTCGTCATCGTCTCGCAACCGCAGTGAGGAGCAGGAGGAGCAGGAGTAGCAGGAGTTGGGCGAAGCAGTAGCAGTAGCAGTAGCAGTAGTAGTAGTAGCAGCAGCAGGAGTAGTAGTAGTAGTAGTAGCTGCGTAGCAGTAGTAGTAGTAGAAGTGGTAGTAGTAGTAGTAGTAGTAGTAGGAGTAGGAGTAGGAGTAGGAGTAGGAGTGGGAGTGGGAGTAGGAGTCGCAGTGGGAGTGGGAGTAGGAGTAGGAGTAGCTGCAGTAGCAGTAGTAGTAGCAGTAGCAGTGGGAGTAGCAGCAGTAGCAGTAGCAGTAGCAGTAGCAGTAGCAGTAGCAGTCGGAGTGGCAGTGGCAGTGGCAGTGGCAGTGGCAGTGGCAGTGG
>BGNK01002967.1:3603-42701 GCA_003297005.1 Symbiodinium sp. clade A Y106 | reverse complement strand
GTGGCAGTGGCAGTACAGTAGCGCCAGCAGCGGCAGTAGCAATAGTGGTCGTAGCAGCAGCAGCAGCAGCAGCAGCAGTAGTAGTAGGCGCAGTACTCGCGGCAGAGGGAGCACGCATATTGGTGCGACTGCGCTATTACTAAACGATACTAGTTCATGGTGGAGCATCCTTTTTCGTGAGGATGTAAACGAAAAAGTCACATACCAGACACAGTCTGCCCGCTGCAGCTAGCAATGAATGTGCCGCGGGGAAACCCACGAAGCAGCCGGCAGCCGGCCTGACGCGATGCCTCAAGCCCACTACGAGGAATACAACCTTCATGACCAGAAAGTTGTACGGTAAGCATTTGCGGTGGTGATGGAAACGATAGCAATGCACAACCCGAACAGATAACGGTCCAAGTCGCAAACGGCGAAATGATCAAAGCGATGCTGCCAGTACCAAAGGTTGAACACATGCGTCCGACTACCCGTGGCTCAAGACAGAGATTTTCAACGTGAGGGTCAAGAAGTCAATGAGTCACCGCTCAGGTCGAACCTCCTTGACCAGTACAGAATTCGAGTCGCTTCCCTCCCCTTCCTGTTCCATACTGTAATGTACCCGCCAGACCCTGGTTTAATTCAGTTATTTATGTCACTATATTGACGAGGACCTCAGAGCCTGCTTCCCCCCAAGGGGCGTGCGAACTCTGGCGCAAAGAGTCTGCATTCACCTGGATTTAAAGCAATTTAGGATTTCGGGTTCGGGTGGATTTGTAGGGTTTAAGGTTTTGGTACAAGTCAGCGCAACAAAAGAAAGCCCTAGGGCTCCAGATGCTTCAATAGTAGGTTACTAACCATGTAGTATATATCCCAGTAACCTACTATATACGTAACTGGAGCCCTAGGAGTGGGCCCCGGTTTTGGGCAGTGCGGCACGTAATACGGAGGTTTTCGATTTCTGAGAACTCCACGCAATCATCATTGGGCTTGGGCTTAGGATTTAGGGTGCTACGGTTGATGATATATAACCTGCATTACCAATGGACTATACCATGATTCCCATAGTTTAGGGTCATTAAGGTAATGCAGGATTTATATCATCAACTGTAGGTCTTGTTCGTTAGCGTTAGTCAGGCTGCTGTCACGTCGAAACTTGCAGAAACAAACATTTAAAAAACGCATATCCCTGTGTAGACCGTTTAGATACCGTCCATCGTGCGGAATGCCCCAGTCAATGGACCCGTAAGCAACTGGGCAGATCTAAATGTACGGGTTCCCTGTGGGGTTACTACGAGGCTTGTACACAAAACTACACACAAGCATTACGGGTGTTGCTAAATCACATTAAACCGCATTGAGGGTCTGGGAAGCGCTGTTGAGATGATCGCCTTTTGGCAGTATCATAAGTGCGTTTGTCGTGGTTCGGGAGAAAAATAAACTAACTTACTTGTCCAACACCTGTGGAAATGAAGGTTAACTTTTGGGATTATATAGGGAATTTTGCACCCGCCCAAATGGCAATAGTATCGCATAAAGGTTACCCAAAGGCCCCAAAGTAGTTCCTTTTTGGGATTACCTTCTAGAATTCTAAATATGAACCCCCAAAAGGAACTACTTTGGGGCCTTTGGGTAAAGGTTAGCTTAGCTACTCTACGGCTGATGGACAAAATCCTGCATGACCCTAATGGGTAATGCAGGATTTTGTCCATCAACAGTACTACTAAATTGAAGGTCATTGGGAGGTGGAACCCTGGGGGTGTCCCAAATCCGGGGGTCCAAATCTTCAGTTCCTTTTGGAAAGATGCCCCCCCGACTACCCTCTACGGTTTAGGGTTTAGGGTTTAGGGTCTACTCTACAGAAATGTCAGTAGTAAGGACCATAAGGGCTGTATTCAAGGGCACTTGGGCCAACTGGGGGGGTTCTGGTAAACCCTCCTAAACCCTTAACCCTGAACCCGAAGCTCCAGGCCCTGAATTTTAAACCCTGAACCCGAGAAGCCTGAACAGCAAACCGTGGTTCGGGCCTAAACATCAAACTCGTCCGGCTGTTCACCTGGCGGTAGGGTGGAAGCTTGGGGAGCTGATGCATCGAAGTCCTTGTAACATTGTAGTGTTTAGGACTTATGGTTGGGGGTGAAGGGTTACAGGTTTCGGGGTCTCAACAATAAACCCAACTTTGAGGGACCTAGTTTTCGGTTTTGGTGGGGCTGGGCGGCCCTGGTCGGCCGCTTTTCAGGGGTACGTTACTTTATACGGGTACTGCCAGCGTAATTTGACGGCTAGCTATCAGGATTTAGGCTTTGGGACTATGGTTCAGGTCAGGGTATGATAGCCTGTCATACACGGCTACGTACTGTTACGAATGACTGGCACTCCACTACGGTTGTTGTTGTTTGTTATGGAGGCGTCCGTCTGAGCTCGGAGTGACGGATATTTTGCAGACTTCCACTTGGCTTCGTGGGTGGCATTTAGGTTTGGGGGTTTAAAGTTTAAGGTTTAGAGTGTGCGCAGACTTCGACTTGCTTTCCTGATGTGTAAGTTCCTGCAGTACCTAGGACTCTGACAAGAACGCCTCACGACACAGCTCTACAAGTCACAGCAAAGCCGTTGAGCGCAACCCCTGCAGAGGGTTTTTGGTTCATGGCATATAGATTCAAAACCTCCTGCAGCATTTTTGTCCTGAGGCGGGGGCACAGCAGTCGCCGACGATGCACCTGAGAAAAAGCGAGACATGCTTAGAGCAACGAGCCGAAATGCATGCCCTCGTGGCTGCAGAATAGTTAGCCAGTTGCGCCTGAAGCCGCTAAACGATCTGAGACGAATCAAGGCGGATCCTCTTTACGTACACAAATACCCCAACCAAAGATTTAGGTATAGCCGCCGGGAGGAAAGAACACCTTGGACCCCAATTCTCACTCTTAAACCAAAAAACAGTAAAACAAACTAAGTCAAACAACGCAATTCCTGAAAATCTCCACCAGAAAAGCCTGCACCTCTATAAACCCCTGAACCAACCCCAAAAGCGCAGGAAAAAGCCAAGCTGCCGTTTACATTCTCGTTGTTTGGCGCCTGCATCCCTGGCAGTCCTGAGGTTGGTTTAGGGTTTACCTGGGGATCCAAAAACCTACCGTTTTAGGGGTTAGACCCTCTAATTAAGGGGTCATAACCTACTATTTTGCAGGGTTTGGGGTCACAGGTAGGGTTCAGGGTTTAGGAGAGGTCTTATAGGGGGGATCCTGATACGGTTTAGGTTTACTGGTTTGGGCTGTAAGTATTCTTGCACACGTACACAAAACCATTAACCTCAAAACTTTCCATAAACCCAGAAAGCCTAGCAGCCCTAAAAACCTTTAACCCTAAACACCTGAGGTTAGAGGCCTAAACCCAAAACCCCGAAAGCCTCTGCCCCAAACCATGAAAGCCTCAGAAACCCTAAACCCCAAACCCCGTGCTGTCTGAAGCCCCCACGTAGCTGTCACGGACGAATAACGTTGAGAAGTTTTTTTTTTGAACGCCGTTTTCCGTCCGCCTTGGTAAAGGTGTTAGGAATTCGCACGTTGAGAAGTTTAGGCTTTATGGCTTACAGTTTAGGGTTTAGGGTTTTTAGGGTTTAAAGTTTAGGCTTTATTCAGTTGAGTTTTTGGGCTAGGATTTGGTGATTCTGGGGCTTTTTACTGTTTGCAGTGCAGGGCGTGAGGGCTGAGGATTGAGGGATGGGTGTGCGCTGTAGGCAGTCGCTGGCGCTTCAGGGTTGAGGGAAGCGAAGTTAGGGCTAAATCGGTTCAGGGTGTAGGGTTTAACGGTTTAGGGCCAGTCCTGCTTTGAACCTGGCCGCCAAGGACATACACTTCGCTGGGAATGGCCGGTAATCCGCAAATCGTCTTGCTTTGCGCAGCGGGCAGGAGGAGTAGGATGATAGTCTACGGTCTGGGGATCAAGTTTCAGGGTTCGGCGTATGGGACTTTCCGAAAATAGGGGACCCCAATATACTACCCTAAATTGCAGGATCCTCATAATAAGGACTCCAAAATAAGGTATCCCTAATTGTCGGACACTCCGGCTTCCACCACACGAGCGCCTGTTCGTGCCGTTGCGCCATTTTGCTGAGCCTCGGCACACGGGCAAGAATCTTGCATGCAGGCACAGGAAGAAGCATTGGCTTAGACTTAGAAGTCTTACGGTTCGGGGTGTTTTGGCATGAGGGGCTTTAGAGTGTTAGGGATATATATATATATACACATACATATACATATACATATACACATATACACATATACACATATACACATATACACATATATACATATATACATATATACACCTATACACCTATACACCTATACACATATACACATATGCACATACATACATATGTATATATACATATGTGTATAAATATATGCAACCTGTCTATCATATGATGTTTATACTGAAAACTAGACTGATATTCAGGTTTCGAACTTCGGATGTAGCTCGAAGTAAGCACACGGGTCAAGTCTGCAGAGTGTGCTCTGAGGTACGCACATCACCCAGGAAGGAAAACAATGCCTTCAGGTGCAGTGGCTGAACCCCACATTCATTACGACGAAAATGTAGGGTCTAAGGTTTGTTCTGGGGGAACTTCCCACAAACCATAAGCTCTAAAGCCTAAACTTGTATAAAGAACCACGGATGATTAATCGGGTTATACTATCGCCTATTCCGCCGTCCGGCTTGCCAAGCCAAGGATTCTTCAGGCTATCTTCTTGGAAAACACAGATTTGCTTTCGGGAAAAGCTGCGGAAGGACGGGTGTCAAGAGTACTACCACTGTTAAGGTTTGTGGTAAGGGTACGACTCTGATCACTGCCACTCTTCGTCACCGGCGTTGCGGGGGTTGTCATACCACTGCTGATTGGAAGGCTGACTGTTTTTTTCTGCTGCTTTAACCTGATGTTAGGTGAGTCGGGTTGCAACATGCTTCTGTGGCCAGCCCCGTGAAAAATCAACCGCGAAGCCCCTGTCTCCTCCTCGTCCCTTTGTGGCCCGGGTTTAGGTTTTAGGGCCCAGGGTGCAGAGGGTTTTACTGACTACCCAAAGGCTCTTGGACCCTTGTAGTGAGATCCCGAACCCTAGCCCCCAAAGCCGGAACCCTCTCCCAGAAAGCCCAAGACCCTCTTAGGAGCCTTAGGGTAGTGTATAACATACTGCGTTGCAATGATCAAAGCCCTATGTTAGACCTCAGCAGAACCCAGAACCCTTAAATCCAGCCCAACAGTAACCCCTAAACCCTAAACCGTAAACCCCCAAGACCCCCCCAGCCCGAATTTCTGGAGACTGCCCACAGCCCTAAACTAATGTTGGGGTCTCAACGATTAGACTATGGCATTATGGTTTTCAGCTCGTTGACAGTATAGCTATAGTAGGCCCCAAGGAATGATACGGCTGATGATATAAAACCTGCCTTACCTGAATGACGCCAGGCTATGGAATTGTGATATATATATATATATATATATATGGTCGCCCCCCCCGTTGACAGACCATGCCCTCTCAACTGAGTCGTAGTGCATGGTCTGTCATCGGATGGGTGCCGATCAGCCTTCCCAAACTCAATTCCAAAATTTCCAAAATTCTCGCCCCTANCAACTGAGTCGTAGTGCATGGTCTGTCATCGGATGGGTGCCGATCAGCCTTCCCAAACTCAATTCCAAAATTTCCAAAATTCTCGCCCCTAACTTTCCGATTTCCAAAATTTCCAAAATTTCCGAAATTTCAAAAATTTCCAAAATGGCCCGACCTGGTGGACAGGATTTTCCAAAACATAATTTCGGAAATTTTGGAAATTTCGGAAATTTTTGATTTTTGAAATTTTGGAAATTTTGGAAATCCGGAAAGTGAGGGCCAAAATTTCCGAAATTTCCAAAAAGTCCGCCCTTATGTTTTGGAAAATCCTGTCCACGCGCTAGGTCGGGCCATTTTGGAAATTTTTGAAATTTTTGGAAATTTCGGAATTTTCGGAAAATTTGGAAATTTCGGAAGTTTTGGAAATTTTGGAAGTTTTGGAAATCCGGAAAGTCAGGGAATTCCAAAATTTCCAACAGTCCGCCCTTATGTATTGGAAAATCCTGTCCACTAGGTCGGGCCGTTTTGGAAATTTTGGACATCCGGAAAGTTAGAGTCAAGATTTTTGGAAATTTTGGATTCTGTTCTTTACGTCTCAAGTGAGATTATCATGTAGTGTATCCGCACCACCCTCATATATGCACATGTGCTCTATACTACCTTTATTTAGGGGCCACCCGCGCGCCTTATCGTGCCAGTCTCCGCATCGGACTAGAACTATTACCATTCTTGGAGCCAATATGACGTCACAGTAGGGCGAAGCATCGCTGAGCAAANGTCTCCGCATCGGACTAGAACTATTACCATTCTTGGAGCCAATATGACGTCACAGTAGGGCGAAGCATCGCTGAGCAAATACACACCTGCATATACTAATGTACATAAATATACATACCCTTTTTTTAGAATACAAATACATTAACTCATTCATGAATTCATCTGTTAGTATTTCCTGTAATCAAGAGTAATACTAAAACAAACATTCCTTCGAATACAAATCATCAGATTAATATTAGTACTAACGCTAACACTATTACTAACACTAATGACAATATGTATACTAACAGCAATATTTACATAAGCATTGATGCTCCTACGAATACAAATACGTATACCCTGATGTTAACAGTCATGCTATCACCAAGACTAATACTGACATTGATAATTTGTTGAATGCTCAAGCTAATACCAGTATTAATACCAGCATTAACACTTATATTATTTCGAATACGACTATGAACAATCCTAATACGAATATTAACATTAAAACTCCTACAAATACCAATAATCATATTCATATTGATATGAATACTAATACCTTGACTAATAGACACCTGCATAGCATATACTAATGTACATAAAACTACTTGCCACTATCTTAAACGACAAATATATATATATATATATGCACTCATGTACTAAAGTTTTAGGATATGCATATACCCATATACCAATGTAACAATATACTACTTGTTCATGTATGAATCTACTACACTAATATGCTAATATACTAATATACGGCTACTGTAATATGCAAGTATGCCGACATGGCAANATGTATGAATCTACTACACTAATATGCTAATATACTAATATACGGCTACTGTAATATGCAAGTATGCCGACATGGCAAAGTAGTGTACTAATATGCCCACATACTGATATACTTATAAACCATTAGACAATACACGAAATAGTACATATACTAGTATACTAATATACTAATGTACTAATATACTAATACACCAATGTACTAGTGTACTCATGCACCAGTTGTACTAGCATATTAAATATACTAACATACAAGTATACAAATATGTTCCTGCTCGAAAACATTCATGTATTGATATACTAATCTGCTAATATACGAAACTATCAATATACTAACATATCAAAACTAATTCTAATATTGATACTAATACTACCACTTCTGCGACTATTAACTGATATTAAACCCAGTATTAAAGACTGATACCAATACTCGCAGTGGTACTATTACTGGCATTGACACTGGCAAGAACACTAACACTAACACGAACATGCGCACTAACACTAGTTCATATTTACGAGTATTGATATGTATACTTACAGTAAACACTAATGCAAATACTAATACTAGTACTAATACTAATACTCATCCTGATATCAATACTACCACAAAACTATTAACTCATGTGCCGCGCGTCTGGTGCATGCGTCCTCAGTACATGGCATGTTAAAAGTACACGTTGTATATCTACTATACAGATTATCGTCGTGTGGTGTGTGTTTAGATACAATATCTCAGCCGAGTCCCCTGCCAAGAGTACACTGTCACAAGGGCATGGTCTGTCAACGGGGGGGGGGATGAGCATATATATATATATATCCCTTATTAAATGCAGGATTTATATCATCAGCCGTAGTGGTAAGTTGCTTCTGGACTTCAGCCTCTACTGGAACCCGAAGTCCTTAAACACCCCCCTATGGCAGCGAAGTGAAGCTCCCCAAAGTGCCCTAAGTGCCCTGAAGCCTTTGAAGCTCAAAGTTGAGGGTTTAGTGTCGGGCCTTAATAATTGGAATAGGGCTTTGGGGTACATTATACAAAAACTCATATTAAGGAACCACCCAAATAGTATAGGTAATTATATAAGCCCCTATATAGAACCCTACTATAGATCCCTTATATAGCCCTTTAAGGAACCCTTTAAAGGAACCTGAGGGCCCTATAATAGGCCCCAGCAATCACAATCCTGAACCTCCGGCCCGGAAAGCTAAGCCCCAAAACAACAGCCTCAGCTACTTGCGAGCACCTCAGCCAAGAGAACCTCCAAAGCCCGTTTCTGCCGGAATCTACCTCAAGCCATGCTCAGGATCTCTATTCCTAATTAAGCCCTGTAAACCCCAAACCCTGAACCGCCCCCATAATTTATGCCTTTCCTGGGGATCCTACCCTCTCATTAAGGGGTCATAACCAGAACCTTCTATTTCGTAAGGTTTGTGGGTACAGGTTTTCCCTGGCACAGTAAGGAATTTAGACTCTCTTGGGGCAATGCAGTCCTATAAACCCTAAACTCTAACCTGCCCCTATATTTTACACCCTTCTTCTAGACACAGTAAGGATTTTAAAGTCTCTTGCGGCCTGCCAGTCGCCGTTCTGCCCAGAATTGTCAGACCTTTCGGCTCCGGATGGTGCAGCTCAGCATTTCAGGCGTTATGGCTTGACGGTTTAGGGTTCAGGGTGGCTTCGGGTTTGGGTTTTTATTGTTTGTTGTTAGGGCTGAGGGTTCAGGGTTGTGGGTTTAGGGTGTTAGGGCTTGAGTGTTTTAAAAGGGTTACAAAAGGGCTGAAGGTTTGTAGGTTTTTGCTCAGTCAGGGTACCTGTAACTCTATTGCAGGGGCCTTGAAATAGGGTTCTGAGGTATGTGGTTATACCATAGTTTTACAAGACTTTTGACGTTATTGAAAGGGTTCGTGTATTCGTCCCAAACATGAAAGCTACATGCATTACTCCAGGTTATGGTAAGGGTTTGTAGCAGGTCAATGTATATCTGTTGGTCATGGGCTTCTTCGGCACCCTGAACCCTAGTACCCTAAGCTGATTTGTGTCTTGCCCGAAGATGAGGCCAACCACCGCGCGACTGGGCTCCCCACAGCATCTGGCCTGCAAGCTTTAATAGGCATTTTCTTAAACTCTAGTGTTGAATGCAACAGCCCGCAACTTGATAGCTGAGGCTTCTTATCAAAAACTACTAGAGGAAATCGGGGGTTATTCTAAATCGGTTGTTAGGTTTGGGGTATGGGGGATCGTGGATCCGTTTCCAGTCCTACCTGTATGCTGTGATTTCACCCCGGGCAACCCATCCGATGACTTACCGGCAGCCAGGCCTCTGAAACGACCTGCTCCTTGAACCTCAAAACCCCAAACTGCCAACACTAAATCCCCAAAGCCCTACTATGAACCCTAAGCCCTAAATCCCAATCGCAAACCCTAAATCTCACACAATACATCCTAAGCCCTAATACCTAAACCCAATCCTAAACTACCACCCTAAACCCTACACCTAATGCCTGCAAACCCTAGGCCCTAAGCTACAGCATGCAGCTGCCGGTCCAGCAGGGAGCAAGCTTTTCTCAGATCCTCGGGTTTAGGCTCACCTTTCGGGGCATTGGACCGTAGGATTTGGGGTTGAGGGTTCATGTAATTAAGTTTTAGCGCTTTAGCTTTAGAGTTTTCAAGACTCTAATGCTTTGATGAGTAGTCTTACAAGTAAAGCAACCTTAAGTCGGATGTTGAAAGCTCTATCCAGTGCGTGCCCGGTTTAGCGTTTAGGGTTTAGGATGATCCATTGGGTAATGTTCATGGATCATGGGATCAGCGGGACCGCACAACCAACCGCAAATACACTCCGAACCCTGTGCCCAAAGTCTCAAACCCAACTAAGCCCAAACATTTTTTATAGTTTTCATTGTACATAACATAGTTTGCTTCCGGTTTATCCGGTTGCTCAGAGACTAGAGAGGGCTAAGGTGAGGGTTTAGGTAACGCTCTAACTGCAAACATTGGAGCAACCTTCCTTCTTTTCGGCCTTGACCCCACATGTTCGGCTGCTGCCACGGCCGTCCAGACCCTGGCCAAAGCGAGGAAGGTAGATTGGTTAATGATGGTTCAGGGTTCAGGGCTCACGGTTGAGAGACTGTTGAGAGTTGATGGACTTGGGCTGGGGCCTTCCAATCCTAAACCCTCAGCCCTAAACCCTAGTTCAGGGATTCAGAGACTGGCGGCTCTGTGCAGAGTAGTCCAGTGCTTTGGTGCTTCATGCTGTTCGACCTTCACGGTTTAGGGTTGAAGAAGAACCCAGTAGACTAAAAACGCTAAACTCTACAAACCCTAAATGCCTCAAAGCCAGATTGTAGACTAGTAGNTAGGGTTGAAGAAGAACCCAGTAGACTAAAAACGCTAAACTCTACAAACCCTAAATGCCTCAAAGCCAGATTGTAGACTAGTAGATGGACCCTCCGGGCTATGAAAGCTATCCCGAAGGGCTTTGGTGCTTCATGCTGTTCGACCTTCACGGTTTAGGGTTGAAGAAGAACCCAGTAGACTAAAAACGCTAAACTCTACAAACCCTAAATGCCTCAAAGCCAGATTGTAGACTAGTAGNTAGGGTTGAAGAAGAACCCAGTAGACTAAAAACGCTAAACTCTACAAACCCTAAATGCCTCAAAGCCAGATTGTAGACTAGTAGATGGACCCTCCGGGCTATGAAAGCTATCCCGAAGGATGAAAGCCTCCAGGGCGGCAAAAAGCTCACACAGCCAAACCCTCGAACCCAAACACCTAAACAACAACGAGCCCAGAAAGCCCAATCCTCCTCAATTACGGAAGGCACCTTAAACTAGAGGGGCCTTAATATATTAAGATTTAAGGAATACTCCTTGATGAAGGTGTATTGGGCTCTCTGAGAACTGGGGTTTAGGGTTTGGGTTTACGCACGTCCTGGAGTCCTGGAGCCTTACACCCTTTCGCCCCGGAGGCTGCTTGAAAAATACCAGCTTCCCTAAACCCTGAACCCCTAAACCCCTAAACCCCTAAACCCTCGACCCCTAAACCCTAAACCCTAGACCCCTAAACCCCTAAACCCCTGAACCCCTAAACCCTAGACCCCCAAAAACCCATCGCAGCATGAAGTCACCCAGATTCGATCGGCCTGAGCCATCGTAGCTCCCCATGGTGCCCTCCACAGGTAGAGTGTAGGTGTTGTGGTTTAGGGCCTAGGGCTTAGTGTGTGGACTCCTAAACCCCGGGATGCAAACCCAAACCAACCCAGCTGCGTCGAATGCTTCGAATCCCGAAGCAATGAAGACTGAGCCTGGGTCTGTTCAACACCCACCTTCCTGATGCTTGGAACTCTGGCATCATTAGAATCTGCTCTTCGTGTCTCCACAGTTCCTCCTATCAGAATCTTGGGAACCCTAAACCCGAAACCCAGCTCCGGGCAACCCACACATTGAGATGGCTTCGCCACCCTTGAATTCGGAACCGCACAAGGCCACAAAGGAACCATGGTCATTCACCGTACAAGCTTGTGGGAAGCGTTTATGGAAAAAATGTACCTTTTTGGACCTCTCTAAACGGTTACCGGCAACTCCTCCAAGCTGAAAAGCTTTTCTGAGGTTCAGGCTGTGCCGCTGTTTCCTGGGCATATTTGTGCATGAAGGGCGGCCCGAGCAATGGCACACAGATTATCAGCATTGTGCTTGCTAGTGGTCTTAGAAACTGTCGTAGCAGTAATTACTTACGAGCAATGATTGCGGTAGAACGAGCCGTGATCGCAGTCCCTGCAGCAGCAGCAGCAGCAGCAGCAACAGCAGCAGTGCCATGAATAGTAGCAGGCGTCGTCATCATCCTACTTACTAGTACTCCGCCGCCCCGCCCCCACGTTTGCCCACAACTTTCTCTCTAATCCGTTTTGAGTGGGAAAAACCACATGGCCCGACAATGATCGTCCACGGCCTACTCCGTCTTGATTGGGCAGCAACCACCGCTGACGTAGTAGTAGTAGTAGTAGTAGTAGTAGTAGTAGCAGCAGCAGCAGCACTCAGTAGTAGTAGTAGTAGTAGTAGTAGTAGTAGTAGTAGTAGTAGTAGTAGTAGTAGTAGTAGTCGGCTTGGAGTATATGGGATGCAGGCCTAGAGCAAAGGCTTTCCGGTCTCGGAGTTTAGTGCTTCTGGGGCGCAAGGTCCTGGGGAACCAAATACCGAACAAACTTGATCTGTAGAGCCTACCTTAAGGCTCCTCGACCCTTAGAGTGGGTTTAGGGTTTAGGGCTTAGGGTTTAGGGTTTGGGGTTTAAGGCTCCTGGACCTTTGTAGTGAGATCCCGAATCCCGAACCCTAGCCCCCAAAGCCGAAACCCTCCCCCAGAAAGCCCAAGACCTCTTAGTAGCCTCAGGGTAAACCCACCACACCGACTGGGGAAAGTTGATCCACCGTGCCCGGGCCTGAATCTGGGGGCCGGCACAGGTAGTAGAGAAGATCGTGCATTTATAAGCCCTGCTTAACCCCCTGAAAAGCTGTATCCGAATGCCGGAACGGAACCAGAATCCTTCAAAACCCAGTAATCCTTACAATAAACCCTAAACCATATACCCTAAACCTTAAACCCTAAACCCGAAACCATAAACCCAAAACCATATACCCTAAACCTCAAACCCTGTAATTCACAATCCTGGAAGCAGCCGAATACCCTCATTCCTGAACCTGCTGGGGCACCCGCCATTTTGATGGGCCTGGCAGAGTTTCGGTTCAGGGTTTAGGGATGGGCCTGGCAGGGTGCAAAGACCCGGTTTTGGACTTAGGGTTGCAGGCTCCGGTTTAGAGTTTGTGGGGTCGATCAATGCAGCAGTATGATTGGATTTCGAAGCTACTATCAGGCGCAGGAGACTTTCGAGATCAACTGACGTGATAGATCAGAAGGCAGGTCTTAGTTCCTCACTAAACCCTTAACCCTAAACCCTAAACCCCTGAACCCTGAACCTTGCACCCCAAACCCCTAAGCCCTAAATACTTAGTTCTGAGAAGTCCAGTGCTGCCTCTCGTTAGATGTGCAGCACACCTTGCCTCCCAGGTTAGTAAGTATATGCTCTACATACCCCGTTGCAACACAGTCTGCTACCGAGCATTGCGCTGTGTCCAGACAAACTCCACATGGTTGTCGACTACAGTGTGATGTAGCACGTCATCATCCATCCCTCGACCCTGAAAACCCCAAAACTGACTGCAACACCCTGAACCCGAGCCTGTAGCCTCAGTCCTAGATCCGAGATTCTTTGGGTTTAGAGCAACCTTGTGGAGGGGCTTCCTGTAAGGGTTGCTATAAGGTTCGAAATCAAGGCTGTAATGAATAGACTTGAGTTTGGCGGTAGATTTTCGTATGTATGCAAGGACAAACAAGCTGGGCCTAGAAGCCTGAATTGACTCAAGTTGACACCCTGCCTGCTGATACTTTCCGGCAGCTGTGGCCTGCCATGGTGACAGAAGTCTGCAGCTTTGGGAGGGTTTAGGATTTAGGGGTTTACGCTTAGGGCAGGCCAGGGTTTAGGGTTTAGGGGCTTAGAAGCTGGATGGAGTGCTAATGGTTTAGGATTTATTTAGGGTTTGGGTATTTACGGTATCTGGGAATCGGTTTTCGAGATCTCGCCCAGGCCCCTGGCACACGCTTCTCCTTCATGCTCTTCATCAACAAAACAGGTAGCCTATGAAAACAAACCCACGTGGACCGAACATCATGCATATCCGGACTCGTAGCTGTCGTAGCAGTCACAGTCTTACACCCCACACCGTGAACCCTGAAACCTGAACCCCGGACGCTAAACGCCTCCAGTCCTTCTAGTGCTTAAACGGATCCATAACATGGGAGTTCGTGTGTAAAGCCGAAGGGGCGTGAACCCGCAACCCTGAAACCGTGATCAACGTCTTCTCAAGCTAGGGCCCCAAAAAGCACATAAGCAAAAATCAAGATCGGGATATCCCATATACTTACAGAAGCGGGGAGGGATATCCCCGAAAATTGCTGATGCTTATGTCCTGTTGGGGCCTCTGACAAACATTCTTGGGCTACCGCGGCGGTAGCCACCGCTAGTGTGCTCTGCTGTGCTTCGCCAGTTCCGTCCTCGTTCAAGAAGACCTGCTTCCGCTGTTTTCAGCCATCCAAAAGTCTTTGTTTGCCTTGCTCATAAGCATGACGATGGGTTAGAAGAGAAACAATAGCCATTGTTGACTGACAACATAGAACACATACGATTGGGCTGGGTTTAGCACTCGATGTTGTGGTTCTGTGGTTGAGGGCTGTTGGGTCTGGGGCTTCGGGATTTGCGGCCAATGGACTGCATCTTGTGGCCTGTTCGGAGCTAGCTTACTGTTCGGGGTAGTGAAACCTCTCGGAAGATGTCCAAACAGCAACAGCTCTCACCTCAAAATGAAGCCACAGAGCGAGCACCTTGGCTAGAGAACGCTAGACCCTAAACCTCAGAACTGTGGGCTCCGATAACTGCTTGCCGGTATCCTCGCATACTGCAAAAAGGCAGTATTCGTGCGGTTCAGGATGTGGTCGAATAAACGTGCGCGATGGCCGTGATGTGTGCTGAAGGGGCTGCCCTTAACCCTAGTATAAACCCTAAACCCTAAACCCCTAAACCCTAAACTCCTCTTTAAACCATAAAGGAGCGGGGGTGGAGGTGGAGCTAGTCCCTCAGAGAAGAGAGGGCTCGACAAGTCCAACGTCTAGATTGCTATAAAGCACCCCTTAATGGAACCCCGAAAAGGACCCCTTCAAGGTCCCCTTAAAGGAACTGCAAACGAACCCTGAAAGGAGCCGTAAAGGACCCCTTAAAAGGGTCATTCCTTGTCCCTAAGAAGAGCCGATCGTCCAGGGCTCAAAAGGTTTACCCTAAGGCTCCATTGGGGTTTAGGGTTTAGAGTTTAGGGTGTGGGGTTTAGGGTTGAGGGAGTTTAGGGTTTACCTTAACCTACCAGAACCTAATTTTTTGGAGGTCCCTGTAAAGTACATGCTGGGGTTTGTAATAAGACCCTACAAAAGGTTGACTCGTAAACCCTTTCTAGATCTCTGAACCCGAAAAGGACCCTTCAAGCTCAAAGACGTAAACCCTAAGCCGTCTCAACTGGGGAAATCTCAAGACCCCAAGTGGGAGTTTCCGAGTATAGGGGACCCCAATAAATAGTGCCCAAAATAGTAGGATCCGTATTTTTCAGGATCCCAAAATCAGGTACCCCCTCCAATTTTCGGAAACTCTTAAACCCTAAACCCTTGATAGAACCCTTAGAGATCGCTTTCAGGAACCCTTAAAGGATCCCATGAAAGGAACCCCTAAGGTACCCCTAATTTTCGGAAACCCCCAAAGTCTGTCCGAAAGCTTCCAAGGCCTCGATGTAGCGATTGCCCATCCACTGGCCATTCAGAATCTGGGTAGCAGGAGGCTTTAGAGTGAGGTTCTGTCCGGGTTAGGGTTTAGGGTCTGGGGCGTAGAATCTGGGTACCAGGACCAGGAGGCTTTAGGGGCCTTTCTGGCTTCGAGTGAGGCTCTGTCGGGTTCAACAAGGGTTGAGAGTGTTAATTCTAGTTATACAGGTTAAGGGCCAAGTGCTACTCGGGCTCTATAACCCAAAGGGTTCTAAGTACCTACATAGCAGCATGTAGGGTTTCTATATTAGGAATTACTATTATGGTTTGGGGAAGTACCCCCCATAACAGTATCTCGGACCCTTTGGGAAGGGAAGTTGGTCTCTGAGCCTTCCTGCAGCTTCACCCCGCAGGGTCGGAACCGTAAGTGCTGAAGTTTGGGTTTCCGCTCACTGCACACATCCCATCCAAGCCCCTGTAAGCTATCTGCACTTACCCCAAGGGTCGAAGTAGTCCTTCTTTATGGTTTTTGGTACCGAAAACGGCGCAAAAGTACTATAATATTGAGTACTTGGACCCTTAGGGTTAAGACATGGGATTACTGTTCTGTTCTGCTCTGGTATGGTATTGCTTTCGGTACTTCGATACCCATCTCGAGATCAAGCAAGACCAGACTCCAACACTGCGGCAAGCCTACCATTTTAGGGTTTAGGGGTTCAGGGTTTAGGGTTTAGGGCTGGCCCTAGTTACCCTAGTTGAGAAAACTACACACATGGAACTCCCTGGATTCTGAGTGTTGGAGCCCTCTGTGCCAGCTCCGCATCTGACCGGTCGCGCATCGACACGATCGCAGAGCCTGCGACGGGGGGACGGGACCTTTCCGGGGTTTGGGGTGTATAGGGCTTTGTTAGGGGTTTAGGGTCTACTAGGGTTTGGCTGTAGAGTTTAAGGTTTAGGGGTTTGCGGATTTCGGGTCTTCGGGTTTGGGGCTTGGGGTTTAGGATATTCCGTCCAATGCCAGGCAGCAAAAACATTTAGCTAGTCATTCGGCTGATGCACAGAATCCTCCATCATTTTATGCAACCTAATTAAGCTCGGCATTATCCATAGTGGTTTAAGGTTTAGGGCCTAGAGGTTATAAGGCTTAGTAGTATACGCCCCTGGAAACCCCCGTTCAAACCCGCAACACACGCTTCTTTTCTGGGTCCCGTTTTGAGTAGGCACCTGAAGGCCTGCCGTTGGATCGCGTAAGGAGGCACACGGCCTGCACGGGCAAATGAGGGGAACAAAAAGTGGTATTAGGCATTTTAGGGCCCAGGATTTTTCGCTTTAAGTTTTCAGGGGAAGAGTCTTGGAGAGTTTTCAGGCTTTGCACTGGGGCCTGATGATATTGATATGGCTCTTTGGAAGAACGCTGGCATCAAACTAGCGGTATCTATCAGAAATCCTACTGCAACAATTGCAACTGCCAAATCTGAATGAGTAGCAATACTATGTTCCGCCGGTCATGCCATGCTAGTATCCCTACCTGTATCCCCCAACACTAAAAAATAGCAGGTTTTGACCCCTTAATGCGAGGGTATAACCCTTAAAACAGTAGATCCCCAGGTAAACCCTAAAACCTCACCTCTGCTAGCCTCGCATCATGATCCTTCTCACTCAAGGTTGGGAGCTTGAGTGGCTGGAACTTTAGGGTAAGCTCAAAGTGGCCGAAGATGCGCAAACCTGAACTACAAAAGGTACTGCACCGGCTTTGGCTAAAAACTAAGGTTCATTTTCCCATAGGATTGTGGTGTTGTGGTTTAGGGTTTTGCCCCCCCCCCCCGCCGGATGCTGGATGCTCCGATTCGTTTCAGAACCACCTTCAAAGATGCAACCTGAAACCCTGTAAATGGTTTAGGGTTTACGGTTAGAGGTTCAAGTATGCATCCTCAACCCTGCAGTGGTTTAGGGTATAGGTATAGGTATGGGCTTAGAGACTGTAAATATGCATCCTGAACCCTGCAATGGTCTAAGAGTGCGAATGAACAACCAAACTCCCCACACAGCTTCAGCTCCGGCTTGACCATCAAAGCCGTCCATGCTCTGACACAAACCCCGAACCCTAAACCCTCGCCCTAAACCCCAAAACCCTGAATCCCAAACCCTAAACCCTAAACCTCCTGAATTGTGCTTGCAGGTTTTGAGCACATGTAGGTGCTCCAATCGGGGGCAAGAAAGGCGTGCTGATTTACCCCTGTTGCGTAGAAGCCCTGAAACCTAATACCTACACTTCAATGACTGATGACTGAGATTTCAAAGTTCATGGTTACCCTGAATCAGAGACCCAACAAGACTTCCTGAATGTTGAATAAGGATTCCCCATGCACCGGGGCCGCGGCTTTAGGCCTATCGTCAATACGATCCACGACATCGTGCTGAGCGAAGAATGCCAGAACATCCTCTCTGCATGATTTAGTGTTCGGGGTTTACCTGGACCCTAAGAGACCTACCTTTTCAGGGTTCCTTGATATGACCTTCTTATGAAGGTCCTTCAAAAGGTATGTTATTCGGGGTCAAGGTAGGCTTTGGGATGAGGCAAGGCAGCGGTGATGGGATATCCAGGCTGCCACGGCAGGTCCAGACGTCTACTCTGAAGACTCACCAACCCTATTTCCGGGTTTACGGTTGATGCTATAATCCTGCATGACCTTAACGACCCTAGACTATGAGAATTGTGGTAATTTTCCTTATTATGGGTCATGCAGGATTTACAACATCAACCGTAGGGCTTAGGGGCAGGTGGTTTTCCAGAAGTCCTTCACATGAGTTCGATCTTGCAATGAGCCCTCAGAAGCCTAAACGATGCAAGCTCAGTTTACAATGTTTGGTTGGCCTCTGGCTATAACTATAAGGGAACTGCAGCATCGGATGCATCTCCCTGATGCGCAGAAACGAGCCCATTTGACATGACGCGACACACCTTTCTGCGAAGGAAAAACAGAATCAAAACAGTGGCAAGGGTTGAACTTGTGGGTTTAGGGTTGTGGGTTTATAGAGTTTAGAGACATAAGACCACCCAAAAATCCGACACAAGAACCCCTCTAGTTGATCCTCCCTTCCCCAATCGATCCCCCAAACCAGAACTGGCTCGACTCTACACGTGACGATGTACCTATCTGGAATATTTAAGGGTTTAGGGTTTAGGGTTTAGGGGTTTAGGGTCTAGGGTTTAGGGGTTTGGGGGCTTAGGGTTTAGGATTTAGGGTTTGCCATAAGCCTTGGGTACTGCCCCCATACAGTAACAGTCTATAATAGGGCTACTATTAAGGTCCTAATATATCTATATTATGGAGGTTGTCCAACTGTTACTGAGTGGGGGCAGTACCCAACATAAGCCTATGTCCCGACATACTCCACTAACATGGCGGAAGTCACAGAAAGGACGCATGTGACGCACTGGGGCTTCCACTCTAAACCCTAAACGCTAAACCCTAAACCCCTAATTAAACCCCAAACCCCCTGAACCCTAAACTCTAAACCCCTAAACCCCTAAACCCCTAGACCCCTAATTAAACCCCAAAACCCTAAGGACTTAGGGCTCCTGGACCCTTGTAGTGAGATCCCGGACCGTAGGCCAACTTAGGGGCCGCATGGTGATCCCCTTAAGTCCCTCCTCAACTTACTACTGTTGATGGACAAAATCCTGCATGACCTTAAGGACTCTAAACTATGGAATTATGGTATATTCCTTATAATGGGTAATGCAGGATTTTGTCCATCAACAGTATGCATACATTAAACCCCGAAAGCTTCTCAACTTATCCTAGTTGCTGAGTTCATAAGCCCCCAAAAGTCTACACTTTTAGTTTTATAGTGGGTCATATTTTCCCAAAAACGTGTAAAGTGCATCCACTCGGCTACTAAGTTATGAACTTTAAGCTCGGACACCACGGGTCCTGCTCAGTAGACTGATATGGTAGGCCCCGGAGCCTTCATGCCAGGCGTGGCGACGAAGGACTAGGGTTTAGGCGTTTTGGAGTTTGGGGTTTAGGGTTTTTGGGTTTGGGGTTTGGGGTTTAGGGTTTTAGGGTTTTGGGGTTTAGGGTTTTGGGTTTTGGGTTTTGGGGTTTAGGGGTTTAGGGGCGCTTTCAGACGTTCAGACCAACACGAAAGCGATCATAAGTAAGACTTGGAATCCTCTGAGGGTTCCCTTTACTCTTTCATTCCGGGGCCAGCATAGCGAGAGCAGGGTTGTGGGGTATAGTGCAGAATGTCTATATGGGGATTTTAGGGTCATACTACTACCGATGATTT
Source organism: Symbiodinium sp. clade A Y106 (assembly GCA_003297005.1). Classification (NCBI taxonomy): domain Eukaryota; class Dinophyceae; order Suessiales; family Symbiodiniaceae; genus Symbiodinium; species Symbiodinium sp. clade A. The sequence continues at coordinate 22,919 of BGNK01002967.1, read as the reverse complement.
CGAACCCCATCTTACAGCATGGTGGGTTTAAGACATATGCGTTTCGCGGAATCTGATTGTAGACGCAACTTCTTGTGATACACCCAAGCCTGAAGCTGAAACACATATGGGAGTTTCCGAAAATAGGGGACCCTAATATAGCACCCTAAATAGTAGGATCCTTATTATAAGGACCCCAATATAAGGTACCCCTTATTTTCGGAAACTCCCATATAATGCGCACTCAAGACATGCCTTCAAGCGATGGCATGTCAGGGAGAAGCCCCAAATGCCACACAAAGCCCTAACCCCGAAAGGCCCAGGACAAGGGGCCTGATCGTGGCACCGCCGCGGTTGTCGTTGCCAATGCCTCCCATGCTGCTGCCGGCAAAGCCGTTCGTTTGCGGCCTCGGGGGAATGATACTAAGACGCTATAGCCAAAGGGTCCTAGGTACTGTTACGGGGGGATACTACCCCAAATCATAATAGTAATTCAGATTATAGAAACCCTACATTCTACTATATAGGCACTTTGGACCCTTTGGGATAGGTATATTCGAGACATGTCGGGATGAGTACTAGCTATTCCGACCCCTATACTAGGCCTTTTACGGCTTTGGGTTCCGAGATTAGATGGCTTGAACCCTAGACACCTTCGGGTTAGGGTTAAGAGCTTCTTTGCTTATCGGGCCTTGGGAAGAAGGCGCAAAGCCAATGGATGAGTCCCTCGAGGGCCGAAATGCTGAAGAGACCGACCTTAATTCGGGGTTCCTAAGGCCTTGAAGCACGCCCCATTCTCTTTGCTGGGCACGCGGCATGGACATGCCAGCTCCTGCATAGCCTTGTGTAGCCGCCTGGTCTCAATCTTCAATCGCACGAGGCGTTTCATTTTTAAACGCATAAAATCGAGAACAAAAACAAGGCCCTATGACTTTTAACTTAGCGGAAATTGGGCTTTTGGGCATCCCATCTAAGTACTCTAAGGTCCAAAGTATAATGTATCGTGCTGGATAGAGTGGAGATTCTTGAATAGAAATCATGTAGGGATTTGCAGTTTAGGGTGTAGGGTGTGGAAACCCCAAACCCGCAACCGCACTCAAGGGATCATAGGGCATGTTAGGTAGGTTGCAACATGTAAGTAATGATATAATGAACCTACAAGTACCTAGACCTGCCAGCTACCGCTTGCGCAGGAACATGCGACCCTTGACAGGGGTGCTTGAGGGTCATGAACTCCCCTACACCGAACCCTACACCCTAAACCCTAAACCGAACCCTAAAGCCCGACTCCGGAAAACCCTAAACTCTGATGAACCCCGGCTCCCCCCCCACCCTAAACCCCTAAGCCGAACTCCCCTGCACTCTAACGTACAGAGTAAACCGTCAACCCTCCCTCCCCCTGAACTACCCTAAGTGTCCATGTGCCCAAATAGTATATACTTTGGCCCCCAAAGTACCTAAATAGGGACTACTTTACGGCCAAGGTATACATTATTGGGGTACATGGACCCTTAGGGCTGCAGAATAGGAACCCCAAACCCTAAACCGTAAACCCTAGGAACAGACAGCGCCTGGCTTTGAGCATTGTTTTGCTGGGCAGCCGCTGCCGCCATGGCCGCAGCCGTCGCGCCGTAGAAGACGGCGGCCGCAATGGCTGGCAAACGCTAGGGTCGTTTTAAGTATAGGGTTTAGGGTTTAGGGTCGCTTTAAAGTAAAGGGTTTAGGGTTTAGGGTCGTTTTAAGTATAGTTTTTGTATGACATATCATATAACATGGTGTAGTATAAACAGATATAATACAAGGTACCAGCATGTAACAAAGAAGACATAGTAGAATGCAAAAAGACATAGTGCAACACAAAATGATACCATGCAGTACAATCGAAACTCACATACAGTAATACAACCGAACAGTGTGACATAATATATTACAATGGCAGATGAATATAACCAGGATATGCAAGACCATAGAGTATATTAGAATGTGGATGATATAGTGTAGTATATCATAACCTAATATAATCGAAAACGAACCCCCGAAATATAATGCAATATCATATTATACCTTATGTACAATAGAAACAAAATAATGTGACACAAGAACATGCTATAAACTAATGATGATGTTTAAACTCAACATATTAGAGTATCATGGAATGTAGGACATGAAAATTTTAGCAAGCTATAATAGAGTGCAATATTACATGATGCAATGTACAATAAACTACAAATAAAGTACTCTATTATAATACAAACCAAAATAACACATGATAACTTATTGCACAGAACTTTTTGGATTATGATATAGTGCATTAATGTCCAGTATGTTGTACTCTGTTATATTGTTACATGGTATTCTCCTATACTATATTTCACTATACTATACTCGAAAACGAATGTATGTAAGCATCTTACATATATATATACACATACATAGATATGTGTGTGCATGGTACATGATATAAGACAGGCTATTTGTAATGTATTTTACTCGATTGTCGAATAGAAAGGTTCATAAGGCTTTCACTCGGTTTTATCGACCCCAACCCTCAACCCTAAACCCTACACTCTAAACCCTAAACTCTGAACCCTAAACCCTACACTCTAAACCCTAAACTCTGAACCCTAAACCCTAGACTCTAGACCCTAAACCCTAAACTCTGAACCCTAAACCCTAGACTCTAGACCCTAAACCCTAAACTCTGAACCCTAAACCCTAGACTCTAGACCCTAAACCCTAAACTCTGAACCCTAAACCCTAAACCCTAAACCCTATCCGGCCTTGGGGGTCCAGGCCGAAGCTCATGGCGGTTGCGGCGGCGGCTCCCTGCTGGGCTGCGGCCTTCCCGGGCTCACACTGGGCTTTTAAGTAACCAGGGAGAAAAAAGTATAAACTTTTATTTCATAAGGGTTCCATTAAGAAAAAAAGTATTAAAGTGTGGTACTCCAAAGCCCAGCACAGGTCACCAGATGCAAAAATTTGCGGGGGTGACGACCCTAAAAAAGGGGCCTAAATTACTAGAATAGGGTTTCGGGGTATCTTATACTATACTTATAATAAGGAACCCCCAGAGAGGGGAAGGTAAGTATTTAGGCCCCTATACTAGAAACACTAAACAACATATTCCTGCCTGGGCATTTCTCTTCGCGGAGTAGTGCACAGTGAATACATAGGGATTGGGTTGAGGGTTTAGGGATTGGGGATTAGGGTTTAGGGTTTAGTTTAAGGGTTTAGGGTCATAGAGCGGAAGAAGACTAAGGCTGATGGTGGTTGGACTTCGGAAGGTTGGTACGTTGAAGGCTCATGCTATATTAGATTTGTATTGTATCTCGGTTCCCCAGTAGGCCACCCTTTTTCTACTACTTGGTGTTAATAAGGGAAACCAAACAGAAAAACATGCAAAAGGTTTTTTACTGAGAAAACTAGGTATTATACTAACATATAGTATATTGTATTATACTAGAGTGCATTACGTCGTATTCTAGTTTGGGAATTGCAACGTTAGACAAAGCTGTTAGATGCTCTTGGTGTTCTGTGATTAGGCTCTTGCTGCCGGATGTTACAAGTACCTGGGACCTTGGGGTAGGGTGTGGGCTGTCGGGTGTATCCTTCACGTTAAAGCCCTTTAGTAAACCCCAAAGAAATCAAAGGGCCATTTACTAAACTTCAGCGGTGTATGCCCATATTAGGGCTTACATGTTAGGATCAGGGTTGAGGGCTTTATGCCTTATATACGTACGAGAGAATCATACAGTGGTATCATCAGGAGCAAGGCCCTGCGACAACGAACGATGGGGGGTCTCTTGGCAGAAGGAGGGATCTCCAGTGTTTAGGATTTTGAGGCGTTTCAGTCGTTGTTAGGGCCCGTTCTTTTCGGAACCTCGCCGAACATGTGCCCATAAACCCTAAAGCTCCACAACTCCCTATAAACACAAACCACCCAAAAAACAAAAAACAGGCCCTAAAACCCTGCATGCCCCGAAAAAAAGCAAAATAAAGCCCTTGTGAAACCTGTTAGGCCCAGCTCTGCCCTAAACCCTAAACCCTAAACCCTGTTTAAGCCCTACAGGCCCCAAAGACCCAGCGGCGCCTCGATGCTGGCTGTGTCCCCCCAAGCGTTGAAGCCGGCGCCCTGGTTTTGCCAACCTGCCCAAGTCTCTTGTAAAGGGCTCCTTTTAAGGGGGTCCTTAAAGGGCTACTATAAGGGATCTATAAGGGTACTATAAGGGATCTAGGCTACTATAAGCTATATATAATGTAGGGGCCTGAATAATTAGAATAGGGCCCCTTTTACAGAGGAGCCCTGCACCCTACTTTAAGTCCTAAAACCCAAAGCTTCAACCCTGATAGATCCCCTATGGAGCCCTTAAAGGAGCCCCCCTATAGATCCCTTAAATAGGGGCCCTTAAAGGAGCCCCCCTATAGATCCCTTTTAGAAACAGGGGCCCTTAAAGGAGCGCTTAAGGGTTCTATGAGGGTTTAGGGCTCTGGGGTTCGGGCCTAGGGACAGAGAACTAAGAGGCTCAATACGAGGGTCCAGATACCGACATAGTTTCGTTGTTGACCGTAAAGAGGTTCTTATATCGGAGTCGAAAGCATATGGCCAAGGTATATACTACATATCTACGTGGCTCATATATAAGGATGACTTAATTTCAAAACTTATTAAACCCTTCAACTACCCACTCAGGGTTTAGGGTTGCGGCATTGGGATGCTACGTAAATTTAGCTGTGTTTCCTGCTCTGAAGGTTGAGCTGCAAACCTGATGTTCGCGATGCCGCGCAACTCCTTTAAGGGCCTTGAGAAGGGGTTCATGAGTTGTTCGTAGGGCTGATTAGTACCAAACACTCTACAACCTTAAATCGCGAAGCTTGAAATGCCATGATTTTCGAAACATGCCTTGCCACTGCTGCGGCGGCGGCGGCGGAGGCGGAGGCGGCTGCTGTTGCTGCCCATGGTCGGGGGCCGGCCTGGGTATTTCCAGAACACTCCAAATCGCCTACAGTAGGTATCATGTAGACTGGTATATACGTGTATATACATAATATATATATATATATATATGTGTGTATATATATATATATGTATATATATATATGTGTGTGTATGTATGTATATGTATATGTATATGTATATGTATATGTATATGTATATGTATATGTATATGTATATGTATATGCTTGGAGTCTGGTGTTCGGCCTTGCGTTTTCAGCTCAATTCAAGCTCAAAATGAAGTGTAACAGAGTTCTACTGGGGACCTAGAAGTAAGGATGTAGGCGCCCGTTGGTCAGGCTTAATGGTAGTAGGGTTTTGGGGCTGAGGGGTTTCAAGGTTTTCGGTGCTGGGGCTTTACGTATTACGAGTGCCGAGCAGCTTTCAGACTAAGTCCCATAGTATGGTTTGATTTCGGGTTGCGCCCTCAAGGTGAGTGGCAGGAATCACAGAGAACTAGACGTAGGATCGGCCAATGAATTTCAATCCGCCCCCGAAATCCGTCCTTCGGGCTTATATGTCCCGAGCCTACACTCTAAAGACTATAAAGACTACATCCCAAATCCTGCCCCGCAATCAGCCCCCGACATAATTCTGCAGTACACATGTATATGAGCTCAGGGAATCGCTTTCGGGGCATAAGGCTCAGGGTGCTTCAGCAATTTAGGGTTGAGGGTCTGGGCTTCAGCGCTTATAGGATGAGCACCGAGAAAACATGAAGAGTTCGTCCTGGCTCTGATGCATCGCACTGCAAGATGACTCTCGGAGCACTGCCGGCCGAACTATGACTATGTCACTGGTCATTGGCATTACAGTTTGAAGTTTGAAGTACCAACATATAGAGCACTCGACCTAACCTAATTATCTAACCACTTGTAGCCCTGCTTTCTCAACTTTAAACTAAACCCCGATCACCAGGTCGCGAGGCTTTCACCCACAGCCACCCAAACGACACACTGACCCAAACGACATGGCGCATGCTGGGGCCAAGGCGGCTGTTGACCGCTCCATTGATTGCCCTGCCAGGCCTGTCCCTGGTTGAAGCCATTTTGGAGACTATGGGGTGTAGGGTTTAGGGAGGAGTTTGGAGTTTGGAACCCTAAACCCTGAACCCTAAATAAGGGTTTAGGGAGGAGTTCCCTAAATAAGGGTTTAGGGAGGAGTTCCCTACAAGGTCTAGGGAAATGGAACCCTGAACCCCAAACCCTGAAGAAGGGTTTAGGGAGGAGCTTGCCGGCAGCATTTGGGTTCTGCATTCGACCGGATGTAGCAAGATGTCCGTGGCAGGTTCGGTTCACGAGCTAATCAAATGGTTTAGGGTTTAGGGTCACCCTGGGGTCTAGGCCTCTAGGCTTCAGGGTTTTCATGTGAAGCTTTTTTTGACCACAGGTGCATGCTGACAGCTGATCACACGATGCAACCCAGATTGACCTCAACATCCTAACTATGATGCGAGGGTGGGTGTCAATGGCAGTGTCACCTTCAACCTGCAGAAGCTACCTAATATGAAGGCCTTCATAATCGGTAGACTAGGGTTTTTATAGTCTACACTTATGACCGGAACCCTGAGGAACACAACCCACAATTATTCAGGCTTCTATGTCACATCCTAATTCGCTGAGGTCGCCGACGCCATTGGCATCGCCACCGGCCAAGGCAACATCGTTTGAGCCTGCCCAGAAAGCACTGAGGTGCGCCGAACATCATAAATGCACAGTCGTAAGACAAGCAAGATGGAAAAGCAAAACGACTAAAGCATGCCCATGAAAGTAAATGCTGAGATGGGGGCCTGACATCTGCTATCACAGAACCCAGATGTTTTCCTGACAGAGGGTGTGGAAAGGCCTCGTACATCCGGATATCAATCACATGGCTATTCTAACGCCGACACCCCACGACCCTTTGACTTCAAATGAAAACCCAAGCCACCTACGCTCGGAGCGGCACCAAAATCCCTGGGACTCCAAGTATAGAAATAGCACCCTACTTTGGGGTCTAAAGTCTGTAATTAAAATGGTACCTACTTTGGGCTATTTGAAGCCTTAGTGAGTAACAAAAACCGTCATAAAACCTTGAAGCCTCAAGTTGCGCCTTACCGGTGCAACAATATTCTCCAAGCACCTAGAGCAGATTAGAATCTGGAGTTCCTGATCCGTGAGGGTTTAGAATTCGAGGCTTGGGATGAATTGAATTTCAGATTGAGGCTTCGAGTGTGACTGTGAGGCCCGCCCTACAGCTCCTACTCCTCCTCCTACGACTACGACTACGACTACGACTACTACTACTACTACTACTGCTACAGCACTACTGACGCACCAGAGAGCGGAAGGTTTAAAGGCCAAGTCCCGGACCCTGCACCCCATAATGGTTCCTTAAAGGAACAGGTCGAAAAACAAGAAAGTAAGGTACTCTAGACTCTAAACATCTCTAAACCCTAAACCCTAAACCCTAAAGAACCCAGCATGTTACAGCCGAAAACCCCAAAGCCCTGCCGCAGCAGAGGCCGTGACCCGGCCAAGGGGGTGGATTCCAGTTGTTGCCTGTCTGCCTGCAGCAAGGCCCAGGTTTTGGGGTTTCGGGCTTTGGGTTTAGGGTTTAGGGTTTAGGATTTAGGGTTTAGGGTTTTGGGGTTTCGGGTTTAGGGTTTAGGGCTTAGGATTTAGGGTTTAGGGTTTTTCGTTTAAAGTTTATGGCTTACAACTTAAATTTGGGTTTGGGCTGTCGTATGGGTTTAGTGTTTCCCACAGCCCTACATGCCATAAGCGTGAACTTGTAGTTTCGGGGTAGGGTAGCAAAGCCCACTGTTAGCAGCACTTTGGCGCTCCCCAGAGTTTGGGAACCCGAACCCTAGAAAGGGGAAGGTACATATACCCTATCCCTAAACCCTAAACCCTAAACCCTAAACCCTAAAATGGATGGATGCATGCATGAATGGATGGATGGATGGATCGAAAAGCCAAACGAAGGAACCCTAAAAAAGGTACATAGATATATCGGGCTTCAAGTACCCAGAGATCCCAGTGCCCCTTAATTAAGGAATATACCTTAAACTACATGGGGCATAATATTATGATATAAGGTATATTCCTTAGTTAAGGGGTTTTGGGATCTCAACCCAGACCCCCAGGAGGATCCAAAAAGTAGATCCCTTAATGGGGGTTCCTGTAAAGTACCCTTAGTAGTATAGGGCCCCAAATTAGGGGATCTACTTTCTAGATCCTCTCGGGAATCTGGGTAGCAGCTCTAAGCCTCAGCCCTCAGCTCTGAGACCTTAAAACAGCCTAAGCCCTGAAGCCCAAAACCATGAACGACCCTAAAACCCTGAAGCCCTAACGCCCTGGGGCCTAAACCATCAACAATAACACCCTAAACCCTAAAACCCTAAACCCCTAAACCCTAAACCCCTAAAACCCTAAACCCTAAACCCCTAAACCCTAAACCCCTAAACCCTAAACCCTAAACCCCTAAACCCCTAAACCCCTAAACCCCTAAAACCCTAAACCCTAAAACCCTAAAGGTTTCTGGATCCCCCAAGGCCGAGCGCCCCGGCGTTGTCATCGTTCCAGGCGCCGGCGTGCCCCAGTCGCTTGGGGTCGCCACGACGCGATTCGAACTGCCGAGTCGGGTGTATACCGAGACTCCCGGAACTTAGGGTTAAGGCTTTAACAATAACCCGATATAGGGTTTGCGCTTTGGGGTTTAGCGTATAGGACTACCATTACCTAAAGGCTCAGGGGATCTCAGGGGGCTTGGTAGGTAAGTCATAAGAAAAGTTACAGGTGCCCTACTCGGAATTATCTTGGTCAGAATTCTACTTATGGGGTTATAAAGCTTCGGATATGACCCGAGACGGTTTCTCCGATGCCAGATGGGGACTATACGTGGAGTCCATCATTCGCCGTGGGCCTATGCTACTAAGGATGTAGGGTTTCTATACGAGGAATTACTAAGAATGGAGGGAGGGTTTCTGACTATGTTAGGAAATACTTACTAAGAATGGAGGCTTTCTATGTTAGGAAGTACCTAGAATCTAGGGTTTCTATACTAGGAAGAGGGTTTCTATATTCGGAATTGCCATGAATGCAGGGTTTCTATATTTCGAATTGCTAAGAATGTAGGGTTTCTAACTTAGGAATGACTAAGTGTGTAGGATTTCTGTATTAGGAACTACTAAGACTGCACGGTTTCTATGTCAGGTTTTACAAAGACTGTGGGGTTTCTGACCTACTTGTCGGGTATCATGGGGAACCAAAGGTTAGCCTTTTTCATAATATAAGGATTATATGGGGGTTGATCAAAACTATGGGCCCCTGTCCCCTAGACTCCAAGGAATATACCTTAATGCAGACCCGAAAAGGGCCCATAATTTTGATCAACCCCCATATAGGGATTCTACTACCCCAAAAGGTTAAAGGTTACCTACTTTACTACTAGGATTACTATTCTGATTTGGGGAAGTATCCCTCAGAACAGTACCTAGGACCCGTTGGGCCAGATCATGAGGGGCCGAGACCGTGGAACAGTCCCAGGGGTTTGCAGTACCTGTGACCGGCTTGGGGAACTGAATTTTAGTGCTCACTTCGTTCCGAGCTCTCACACCTAAATCATCAAGCTTCATCGCTGGACTTCATCCCCACACCATTCAAAGTGCCCAGAAGCAAACCTCCACGCACACTTCTAGGTACATGGCTATCTATAGCCAGGGGCTACAGGCTCCTTAGCGCCTCAAGTGGAGTTCTCAAATCTGTCAACTGTATGTTAAACAACCCAAAGGAGCTTAAAGTTGCCTACAGTGTTACATCAAACTCTATCTGCATTGCTGCATTGCTAATACAGCCTACTTTCTGAGTTCCCTGATGCAAGCAGGGCTTTTGCTTCAGGATTTAGGGTCTAAGGTTTGGGATATAAGGGTTGAGGGTCGAGGGCAAACAAGGCAAGCGGGAGGCGTGCCTTGGTACCTCTTGCTGTCCCGGAGTCACACTGGGACTGCCCGGGGGCTTGTCATCGCCCCTGCCGCTTCTTTGGGTCAATTGCTAAAGATCCCAAAACCCTGAACCCCAAAACCCTGAAACCATGAACCCTAAGCCCTACACCCTAAGGGCAGTTACAGACATCATGACATCGCATCGGGGGCGACTTGGGGCTTGGGCTTCAGCTGTTGGTTGCAATGGCTTCGGTGTGTGTGTTTGTGCCTAGATATGTTTTGTCTGTGTATATATTATATAGGTATGTATAATTACATACATACATGCATGCATGCATGCATACATGCATACGTCTTCCATATGGTTATATGTGCATATGGGGCTTCGTGGATTTCGGAGGGGAAACAGCAATGCTAGCTGGCGCTCCATTCACCCACTAGGCCCCATAAGACCCGAAACGCCAGTCTTTCGGGTCTGGGGCTTTAGGTTGTAAGGTTTGCCCGCCCAGGCCCATATCAAAAGCACGAAAGTCCTGTACGCCGAAACTCCAAGTTCTACACTTCCACACGACAAACCCTAAACGATGTAGACATACACCCATATGTCGGATACTGGATCGCAAGCCCCACCCTTTCGAACCCTGAACCCTGCATGCTCTGAGACCTGTACTGCAAACTGACAACCCCTGCTTCTTCTGAACCTCGGTTTCTTTGTTCACCTGCTAATGATGGAATACACACACACCAAACTAATGCGGTGACTCCTTGATGCGAAGACCCCCGACCCTTCCTGAGGATTTATGGGTAGCTTCAAGTTTTGCGGCTACCTCCAGTAAGTTGTGTCTCCACTTCAAGTAGCCGTTGCCTTAATCATAACTATCCAGGGATGCTGAGGTGTAAGTCTGTAAGTAGACACCCGTGTAAACCGTTGTAGAAACCCTCACAACGCCAATAAAACAGTCTCCTGGGCCTCTACTACTAAATCCTGACGTTAAACTACCAAAACCTACTGTTCTGTACGCCCATATCTTCAACCCTTGTATAGAAAGTTATAGGCACCCTAATCAAAAAGCAGGGTTTGGTAGGCTAAGGAATAAACGTTGGACCTGAGCGCTTGAACCTGAAAACCCGAAGCCGAAACGTATGTTGTTTAGGGATTAGGGTTTAGGCCCTATGACCTATGAGCAAACCTCCGCCCTTCTTTAAGGTCTCTGAGGGGAGTTTGAGACAAGATATACCTGAAAAGCATCTTGCATAACGTACCCACCTACCCCCAAAAAAACTACATAAGAACACACCCCAGCTAGGCAACTATTGATATACTCTGCTAGAAGCCAAACCTGTGGAACCCCGACCGAACCCATGTTACATTCTGCTTGATTCAAGTATCCCTCTATCGTACCTCCTGAAGGTGCCCCATACAAGCTTGTTCAAAACAGAGTAGCGTGTCTAAGACACTCCTCTATCCCAAGCCGTGAACCCGACACCCTAAAAGCCAACCCCTAAACCCCAGTGTAGGGACCTGACCAAGAAACCCTGGTCCTTCCTAATATGGAGCCTACCATTTGGGCTATAGGCCCACGGTTTCTTCTTACATTAAACACCTCTTCCGGGTCCCCGAGCCGCTTGTAAGCGTTCATGTCGCCGGGCTGTGCAGGAGCACTTAATATGGGCAGTTCTCTACATTCCGGTCCTTCTAGGTCCCCAAAATGGTCTGCCACCCTTACATATAACAACAACCCGGACAGGGATTCTAATAGAGAACTACCCATATGGCGGCCCTACTGAATAGAAAAGGGTTCCTGTCCTTTCACGGATCCTATAATCCGTTTTTTAGGGTTACCAATTAGGGTTTAATACCGGGGCCTGGATATTTGGATACCCAGCAATGAATATGAGAAGGAGCCCTGAGGAATCATGCTGGTGATAATGCAGGCTTCCATATCGGCTCGGGGTTTTTAGGGTTTCGCAAAGCTCCTTTATCCTGATGGGAAAAGCCCCGCTGGCAGACGAAAGAGTAAGCTCGACGTGACGTGTTTCAAGGCTCAGGCATAATTATAAGCGCGGTCATGGCTGCGCGTTTTGTAGGTATATCTGCATAGACCGAGATGTAGTGACCCTTCTACTTCTAATAACCGTACCAGTAACTACTCCGCGGTTTTCGGGCAGGGGTGTCTCTCTCCCTGTAGGCGGATGTAAGCTTCGGGTACTTGGTGGTATGGGAAGAGCTGCTGCCCAAGACTTAAGGTTCAAGGCCAACGGCTTCTTGGGGCTATTTCATGCGTGTAGGAATCTTTTCGGTTTCTGGGATGTAAAAACTCGTGAAACAGCTGCTGAGCCTTTCAGGGCTTTGACCATGATTGCAATTCTGGGAATAGCTGAGACCCAACAGTAGTTCAGGAACTACAGCAATCCTACTTAGAGTTACATTACATGCGCAGTTTCGGATTATGCTTGGTAGTGTGATGTGCGCGGATTCTGGTTGCTAGAAACGGATCAAGACATGAATCTGACCTGCAGGTCTGTAAACGGTTATACATTGATGGTGACTAGGGAGAGAGGTGCAGGACGATGTTGATGAAGATCAAGGCGCGTAGCATGGCTTCGAGCTTTGACAAGAACCTGTCCAGCCATAACACGGGCCGTAACAACTAGAACAGGGTATGGGGGGATTTTAAAATAAAATTACATAGGGACAACCAGGGTACACCAAAAGCAATTAACTCGATCCCTATACTACATTCCTGAGTAGACCTTCATAAAAAAAGGGAAAGGGTACTACTCAGGAAACCTACAGTGAACCCCAGAAAGTTGGAACATGGCTTTAGGAGGATTCGTGCTAGGATCCCTTGGGCTTTACCTTAAGGGCATGAGGATATTGATGTTCCAACTTTCTGGCTTCTACTATCCTAGAGGGTCCATATACACTACTATTATGGAATAGTAGTGTATATGGACCCTCTGGGTATAGTACATTAACCTCCCTGCCAGATTCACGCGGTAACTTCAAGCCCCGCCCACCGCACCTGGATCCCTGGCCCCCTGCCTTGGACTCTGCTACTTAGGGGCTGAGTACCCTAGCCCAAAAAAGGTTAACCTTTCAATTATGGTAGGATTATATAAACCCCAAAAGGTTAAAGGTTACCTACTCAGCTACTAAGGCTAGATGAACGTTGTACCGAGGTCTAGGGTTCAGGCGTCTAGGGTTTAGGGCTTCAGGTATAGGGTTTAGGGGTTTAGGGTTCAGGGCTTACGGCTTCCACAACTTACATTACTACCTACAACAATACGAGCAATCAGCGCATACCAACAAGTCAACGCCACAACAAGCACAAAGACAAAAACACCTGCACACACGTACAACACAAAGACGACGACCATCACCATCCAGAAACGAGAACCACAAGCACCACCACCACAACCGCCGCCACCACCTCCACCACAACAACATCGAAGCAACAACATGAAACAAGACCACACAAACTCGCAACAAGTGCAAGGATGAGGAGAAGCATGTCGACAATAACGAAACCACGGCCACGACCCGTTGCAGCTCAACCACCACCGAGAAGAACCAGAAGACTATACAATAAAAGCAGCCACAACAACAATAGCAACCGCAGCTAGCAGGAGTGAACACCACAGCGGGCCGAAGAAAAAATGGCGGGGCCTAGGAATGGTGAGGGAAATGGAATCATAGCAACGCCACAGCAGGAATGATTACGAGCAGGCTTAGATAAGCACAACAGGTTCCACATGTCAGTGCCAATCAGACTGAGAATTACGAAATTGAGGAACACCAACAGCCGCCAGAGCATTACGACAATAGTCCGGCTCAAGCCGTGTCACCATGGTAGCAGTAGCCGCTCAATCGCCGTCGTCGTCATAAAACATAAACGACAACAGAAAGCCTGGGAATAGTAACGGCAAAAGCAACAGTAATCGTAGTAGCAATGAACACGGATACGACTACTGCACCCACGGATCGCAGCGGCCTCAGAATGGGCATAGAACCGACAGCATTCAGGAATACACATGGAAGGAATACTCACAATAATCGGCGCTATCATGCTAGCACCCTTGGCAGGTCGTCCTACTCAGAACACACAGAAGCCTGAACAATCCCAACAGAACCGATCCCGAACACTAGTCCCGGACTTTCCAAACTGCTGAACACTTGCAGCATACATTGTGCGACACATTGAACCCTCAACGCAAACCCTGAACCCTAAATCCTAAACCCTAAATCCTAAACCCTAAACTAACCCTAAACCCTAAACCCTAAATCCTAAACCGCAAATCCCGAAACCCTAAAGCCCTGAGCCCAAACTCTGACCCCGAACCCAAAGCCCCAGGAGTGAACCAGAAACCCTGAAAGCCGTGAATCCTGCATACTACGTGGATGATATAAATCCTGCATTACACATAAGGGGTTAGGGTTTAGGGTGTAGGGGTTTAGGGTTTAGTATATAAATCCTGCATCCTACGTTGATGATATAGGGTATGGTGTATATTACTAGTATCCCCAGAATAAAACCCAATATATACACTCACCAATATTCAGAAGGAGGCCTATCTGCACTCACCAAAACGGTAATATGAACCCTACTTCATATAAATCCTGCATTACCCATAAGGGGTTAGGGTTTAGGGTTTAGGGTGTAGGGGTTTAGGGTTTAGTATATAATTCCTGCCTACCCTTAATAAGGAGTATACCATAATTCCCATAGTCTAGGGTCATTAGGGCAAAGCAGGATTTACATCATCAACCGTATGATATAGAGGCCTTAGTGATTAGAACAGGGCTTTGAGGTATACTGTGCTCTAGTTGCATCAAGGAGCCTGAAGGAATGGAATTGCGAAGTTTTGAAACTTCCTAGATCCTGGATGAGCCGTAACCTACTTGTCGGGTATCATGGGGAACCAAAGGTTAAGGATTATATAGGAAACCTAAACCCTAAACCCTAAACCCCAAACCCTAAACCCTAAACCCAAAAGGTTAAAGGTTACCTAATCTACTACTAGGGTAAGCCCACAACCCTACGGCCCGACCCGTGAACCCATGGCAAGATCATCAACATACCTAGTGCTAGCCACGGCGTCACACACTGAGTTAGGGTTTAGGGTTTAGGGTTTTAGATGGCAAGTATGCTGCTGCTGCTGCCATCAGTTCAACTGCACGACAAGCCTTCAACTCCTCAAAGGCCAGAACAGCTGAAGCAATGGCTTTGGATAGATGGTCCCCGATAGAAGCACCCCTCGCCAGCTTGAACAAGTTCTGGGCCAACCGGATGATGGGCTGCCGCAATGCCAAATCAAGCACAACGCCAATGTCGGACCACGTCCAAACCGTGCAAGAGCTGCTGTGTCGAAACTCGTTCAGGGCTAGCCAAGCATGGAGACGTTCAGACTTTGCAACAATAAGGCTTGTAAGCACCTTACAGAACCTCCAAGTAAGAACCTTCTCAGACAACCTCTATACATCCTCCAAGTCAGAACCCCAAAGGCCTTAAGCTTGAACCCTGCGCCCTAAACCCTAAACCCGGAACCCAAAGCCCCTAACCGAACTTCCAGCTAAACCCTTCTAAACCCTAAACCCCTAAACCCTAATCCCGGAACCCTGAACCCTAAACCGAAGCACTAAAGCCCTGGAAAAGGACGCATCGCTGAGCCCCGGTCTGGACTCCTCGGGCATCTTTGTGGAACAGTTCTGTGTGTAGTCTGTGGTAGATATATGTATACATACGAATGATAATATATGTATACATATATATATATATATATATGTACCATGCTAATATGTGACATAGGTATAGGTATATACACGTAAATATATATGTATATGTAGATATACATGTATACATATATACATATATACAGAAATATATATATATATATACATACACACACATACATATATATGCATACATATATACGTATATATGGCGAAGTTCCTTGGCCTCACGAATACGCCCAAAACCCTAGTGCCCTGAATCCTGAACCCTAGTTTAGGGTTTAGGGCTTCGCCTCTCGGGCTCGTGCGCGTGGGAAGGCTGTGTCGAGGCTTCGGCTTCGACTTCTTGGATATGTCTTAGGTCTTAGGTACAGTAACCTTGGTGTTATTAGGGACCCAACGTAACAAGGACATTAGCATAAGCATTTTATAGGGATATCCCTACCTTATTGGGCTTCATTATAGAGGGTTCATTTGGGATATCCCTATCCTTATTTTTGCTTTTGTGCTTTTGTGGGGCCCTATGTTAGGGCTTCAAGATTTACGTTAGGGTTTAGGCTGTAGGGTTTGAGGTTTAGGTCGTAGGTTTCTGTGCAGGTTGCGTGAATGAGGTTTACGGAAGCATGGGCCTCGTATACCTTATATTCTATTACATTACACTGTATTATATTCTACCATATTAAAAAATAAAGTATCGTCTGTAGCATAATTAGTATATCATTTTATAGCGTACCCTGAATTCATGATTTCAACTCTCAAATAGAGCGAAGGGATCGAGACCGAGCTCCCGTTTTTGTTGAAGTTCGAAGATCCTTAACATGATGTAGGGCCATAACCATTTTAGGTTCAGGGTCTGTAAGGGTAATTTATCAGAATGCACTTATTCTGGCACTATAGGGAAGATAGTATTGCCAATTCTTCAGAGCCTATTCTAGGTTCCAGACCTCTGTTTCCCGCGAACTTTTCAGTGTCCCATTGGGGGTCTCAGGGCCCCATCGCAGCCTCAAGCGCCCTCAACCCTAAACCCTAAACCCTAAACCCTAAACCTGAGACCGTGGATCTGAGTTACGCAACACTAGACTGGCCCTAGACCCCAACCCCACCTTAACCTACCAGAACCTACTTTTTCGCAGGGTCCCTATAAATTCCATATTAGGCAGGGTCTATAGTAAGGAATCTAAAAAGCCCTGCAATGCAAACCTGCTGGCTTTTAAGGGTTATACCCTCCAGTCAAGGGATCATAACCTTATGATTTTGTAGGGTTTTGGGGATTGTAGCATCCTCACAAAATTCCATAGTAGGGCTTATAATAAGAGCCTACAAAAAAAGGTAGACTTTGGTAGGTTAGGGTAAACCCTACGGCGGAGCCCGCACCCCGGCACCCTCAAAGTCCAAAGCCCCCTGCAAGGTCCTCGAAGGGCGTGTAGACTACATATTCGCCTGAGTCACTGGGCCCAGGGTTAGGGATCAGGGGTTTAGGGTTTAGGATTTTGGTGATTTAGGGGTTTAGGGTTTAGGGTTTGGAGGTTTTGGGTTTAGGGGTTTAGGGTTTGGGGGTTTTGGGTTTAGGGGTTTAGGGGTTCTGTTTGCAACTGCCAGCGAACTTGCCAGTATGAACAAACCTGGACTTTGAAGTTTCCAGGGAGAAAGAAGTACAGACTTTATCTTATGATGGTTCCGTTAAAGAACAAGTCCAAAAAAGCATTTAAGCATGGTACTCCAGAAGCCTCATTGGGCCCCATTGGGCCGTAACCAAAGCGCAACCCACAGGGGCCGCCTCCACAGGGGCCCCTTATCAACCCTGTGATTTATACACCCCGTAAAGGAACCCTAAACCCTAAACCCTAAATTAGGCCCACCTCGAAAAATTTGCGTGGCTTGAGGGTTTCCGGCTTAGGGCTCCTCGAGCTTAGAGTTCTATACACACGGGCTTCGGGGGAGTAGAGACCTGAATAATTTATAGCAAGGTTTCGGACTTTATTATGCTGGTATATATGTACACACATATATATGGGCAATTGCATTTCCAACTACTCCGACCCCCTACAGTACCCTTACCCGAAATCTGCAAAAACACAGTGCCCGCCGAAGTTCTGATGAACAAGCCTGAGTGCTGCAAGCTGGAATCCCAGAAGGCCATGCATGCAGTTTCATGTTACAGTGTGTACTGTTGAGATAGGGCCCTTTCACGAAAGTTACGGTTGAGACTTACTGGCCCAGAAAGAAGGGTGGGTTCATCAAATGCAATTGTCGACCTACATGTACATATTCTCAGAGCTGTTTTTTGAGAAGTACGTACTACAACAAACCATCAAGAAGCCCTTAAAGGCTATGCCCGCAGACCAAAGACTTCTAACGCCTCATGTCGGGGCCTTAATAGTTAGAATAGGGTGTTGGGCGGTATTATAGTATAATTTTAATAAGGAACTCCCAAAACCCTACTCTAACTAGTTAGGCCGCTACATCAACCCGGCATCTCAGGCTCTTGCATCCCTTCGTTCCGTCAATGGAAAACTCGCCGGGATAATTCGCCAGGAAGTGCTTCAAACCTGAACAGAGGGTTCAGGTTGAGGTTTTGGGGTTTGGGGTATATGTACCCCGGCTTACAAGAAACCCTACACTCCTTCGGTTTGGCCGGCTGGGGTTCCAGGTCTCTTCGGAAACCCTGAGCCCTCCAGGAGTTCGTGTGCGAAGCCGAGAAGTGCCGAGAAGATGATGTCCAAAGTTGATATGACATGGGCAACGAGTTGAGAACAGTCGATGATGAGACTGAGGGGGTTCTTACTAGCACAGATCCTTTTGCGGTGGTTTCTATATTAGACATCTTACTACTTGGGGTCTCCCTGTTTTTCTGATCCGATATGTTGGAAATATTGTAAGGTGTCGATAAAAGAAGAACGTCATTGCTGCTTATGCTGCTATAGCTCGGCTGTGTGGCGGTGGTGATCACGATGAAGCTTATGACGTTGATGACGGCTCATGATGACGATGAGGATTACGGCAATGACGCAACGATGGTGATGTTTTTGATAAAGATTGTCTTTTGATGGCGTTGAGGACGATGATGCTTTTGATGATAACGATGATGATGGTGATGATGCCGGTGCTGGCTTTGATGGCTTGGATGGCAGTGCTGTTGGTGTCGCTGTAGCGCATACCCAAACTCCCAACTCAGGGGTCCAGCATGGCACACCACAGAAAGGCAGTTGGCACCTGTCGTAGCTACGCGCCAGCCCCCCGTAATCACTGCTAGCACTTTACTCCTGTAATGCATCGAATCATCCCCGATAAGAATCACGTCTATCTCGCGATAGAGCGCATTAAATTTACATGAGAGTTGGTTGATCCAATCGGGATCTCTCTGAAGATACCGGTGTTGATAGAAGTGGTCCGCAGCCCAGAGAAACCCCCAAAGAAGGCCCCGCAAAAAACGGCGTTCATCTACATAATTCGGAGCTCCGTGCGGTTCCTCCATAGAGTGCGACCGACTGATAGTGATATGAATATGAACCATAGCGACACTACTAATGCCAATACGAAAGATTACTTTACTTCGAACATCCCCATCCTACCAGGTAGTCTCATGGTAGTCTGTGGGGTTGGGCACTCCAGGTAGTCTCACGGTAGTCTGTGGGGTTGGGCACTCACGATAGTCTGTGAAGTTGGGCACTCCGGGCAGTCTCACG